>JAODTR010038682.1:0-20173 GCA_025399935.1 Amblyopsis rosae | reverse complement strand
GACTTTCAAAATACGTCTGTACTGTACTGCGAAAAGCTTTATCATCTGCTCATGAGATGGTTTAATAAAAATTAACTAGTTTTTATTTTTCTCCATATGGAAACATCAAAAACGCACACTATGGGCGAATTATTTGAGCAGCATTTGTATAGGAATGAGATAAACACCATCCATAAACCCATCCAATCCGTTGTCAAAACAACCAAACGAAGAAAACTTCAGAAAGTTTCGGAATCGACCCACACTGGAGAAAACGACTGAGATTGCAGCCTCCAACCGGAAGCGACCCAGACTGGCGCGCTGCGGCCAGACTGTCTTGCACGTTACAGCAATGCAATTATGCAATGCATTTATAATTGGCTAAAAAAAAACTCGCGTCTGAATTTTGGTTCCGCATTATGCTCAACTTCGCACCATACCATTCAACATGCATGCACCACACCGCAACGTCAATGGTTCGATACGAATACACGTACTGTTACACCCCTACTGGTAACACAGGGTTAAACCTCTGATAGGACTGTGTGGGCACGGCTGTAGAGATTTTATTTGACCCAACTCTTCCTGAATCTCCAATGTCAGTTTGGTTACACTGCCAGGGCAGGACAACTGAGCCATCCATGGCTCTTCTTCCTTATACAGTTGGGTTTAGTCTAGCTCCACCCAGGCGGTCTAGTAAACCAGTCCAATCATCCAAACTAAAACATTGGTTACGGTGCTTTTTTTGCAGTGTGTTTGTGCTAAATCTGACTGTGTCTAATGTAGATGGGTCTAGATAATAACCACACACATCTGGCCCCACCCCCAGGCTGTGGTGGTGAGGGACAGGATGTTGTTCCTGTCCTCCTCAGAGGATGCTGTGGAGGTGTACCAGGCGCTCAGGGCTGAGCTGCAGGCCCAGTGTGCTCAGTGTAAGACCTGCCTTCACCCACACACACAGGACATGGGCTCTGACGCGCTCAAGCAGGCAAGAGACACTCGGTGTAGTTTCATGTCCAAGCTTTTGTTGTACGCCCTTTTAGATTCTTGGATACCCTTTTATATTTGTTTGAACCTTTTTATATAAATACTTGTAGACTTGTTTTACCACCATTGTTTGTATTTTGTTGATGTAGCACATTTTGTATTGTAACAGTAATACCGCTATTAGTGGTATTAATTTAATTATGTACAGAACGCATTTTGTCGGGGTTTAAAATGTTCTTCTATTATTCTTTTCTGTGTGGTTGATAGCTGCTGCTGGAGGAGAAGCTAAATACAGGAAGTCTGTCGCACAAAGTGGGTGTGTTTGTGGAGCTGCTCTGGGCAGAGGCACTGGGTTGCCTAGGCAACATCCTCAGAGTTCCCATCACCAGCCTCAGCCTCAATGATGTAAATGGACGATGTGCTATCTGTATTAGTGGCGTTGAAAAATATATTAATATACTATTTTACACACTTTTCCCTGACATCTGAAAACATATATTTATAATTTGTTAGCAGTATACAAAGTTTAGACTTGTTACTGAGCCCCAAGGTGATCACACAAAACATTTAAGGTAATGGGTCCACTAAGAAATATCTTTGGCAAAAATAAATAAATTATTATGTAAAGTGGTCTACTCAAATATAATGTCTTACATTAGTTTAAAGCCATGTGCACTCATGTGATATCAAAAATGTTATGTTCAGTTTGAAAGTACATAGTTACAAAGCATACCATTTTAACTGTAAAAGTTGCAGGTATTTTCATATTCAGAATTAAGGTTGAAGAACACCCCTAATCACACCTTTCACCTGGTTTCTCTTTCCTGTTACCAAAGCTGACAAAGATAAATGTGATTGTGTTGACAATGTCTTTACTGGCTTGACTACAATATATTTCATAACCCGTTCACATTGAATACGTTCACCGTATGATGATTAGTGTTATCGCCTTGACAATTTACTCCTCACCAGTACAAAGGCTTCTATTTATCACTGTTTGAGCTAATACAATAACGAATGTCTGCTGTCTATTCATGAATGCCTCTTGTTTGGCCTCCCTCTGATAGTTGCTATAATCTGGTAAGTGGGTGGATGGTACCGTACAGTAATGGGACAATGGCATCAAACAGCAGTAGTTCCTCTCATAAAGGATCTACGTGTATGCACATTCAAAACACACACCTGACCCACCTCACCTTTCAATGGACATGGTGGGGGTCTTTAAATATGGCTGGTTAATGAGTGCTTTGGCATTTATAGTGAATATAAATGTGTGTGCTGGCAGGTAACCAGAGCAGAGGGTTTGTTGCTTCAAGCTCAGAGGAAGCTGAAGGAGGCCAGACATGCGGAGGTGGCGTCCCTATTGGCTGAGGTGTACACTCTGCTGCCTCACAGAGAACCCTGCCCACCAGCCAACACGAAGCTCCTCTCCCAGAAACTAGATCTCTGTCAGGTATCACACATTATACAAAGCCCTTACATGTGTCCATAGGCTGTGTACAGGCGTATGGCCATTGGCTGTAGATATACAGTATGAATGATATTACTGACTAATTATGTTCAGTGCACATGTGGATTAAACATTTCCAATGATGGGACATATTTGACATGTCTCCTCCCTGGGTTACTAAATTCCAACACAAACAGCTGCTGGTTCGCTGTAAAATAACGCATGCTAACAGTTGTCCAACATGCACGTGTGTGTGTGACATTGCATACAATTCCAAGCCGTATGCAGGTCAACAACCACACCGGTCTTGATTTCCATGCTAACGCGAGGTTGTTCCTCTCTTCTCAAGCTGATCAGAGATGTCCTGAATGTGAGCGAGCTGACCCTGGGAAGCCCATCCCCTTCCTGCCTGGGAAAGTACCATGCCCTGCAGTGCAGCATTGAAAGTGTTCCCCCGGATTCGCCCGAGTTCCAGGCAGTGACGGGGCTGCTGTGTGACAGGTAACCTGACGCTAGCCTTTCTGCTTTCACATGACCATTGTGCTATAACACTGTCCTTAAGGCTTAGAGCAGGGCTATTCAACTCCGGTCCTGGAGGACCCAAAACCTGCATGTTTTAGATTTCTCCCTGCTCCAACACGCCTGATTAAAATGAACAGGTCGTTATAAGGCTTCTAACAACCTTGAATCAGGCGTGTTGGAGCAGGGAGAAATCTAAAACATGCAGGGTGTGGTTCTCCAGGACTGGAGTTGAATAGCCCTGCCTTAGAGGATCAGTTGAACAGCTGCTTACGTGACAAGGGAAGTACTTCTTATGCTTCATACACTGGGTTTAAGCAGTTGGTTGAGCTGTGCTGTGCTGTGCATTATCTGTGTGCTCTATGAGCTTGTGATGTCCTTTGAGACTCAATGCTGTTCAGTGGTAGGCCTCTTCTCTGTAGTAAATATCAGTGTTACTGTGATATTACTAGATGAGCTCGTGAACAACCATAGCAGCCAATCATGGCAATGCTGGCCCTATCGGAGGGCATGATTGTTGTGAGGACCAACCCCCTCTAACTCCTGCAGGGAGCTGCAGGTCCACCAGGTGCTGAGAGTCAGCAGGGGATTGGAGCTACAGATGTTTAAGAAACAGCTGGGCAACATTAGGCCCCTCCTCCACTCCTCCCAACCAAGCAGCTTTGTGGGCATCCTGTCCCGGTGAGGATGGACACACACACACGTATCTGCTCTTATTGTGGAGCCAATCAGTTCAGTGTTGTTTACTCACACAGCAATCGTTTATTCATAATAAAAGCGTGTAGCAGGATTTTGAATATCATATTAACCGATTTCTCTCTCCCTCTGTCTCTAGCGGTCTGCTGCTTCCTCGCGTTGGTGTGGAGCATCATGGGATTGAGCGGACAGACATTGGCAATCTGGGCAGTGGAATCTACTTCAGTGATTCCGTGAGGTCAGTAAAGCAGATAAATACACACTAAACAATAAAACGGACCTTCAGTATTCCTGCCCACATATTTGGCTGTGCTACCCAGTAGACACAGTCTTAAGATAGAACTACACCAAGGCTAGGCAAGACTAGCGACTGGGCATCTTCTAGCGAGGACTAGAGGACGCTCTTTCAGCTACCTTCTGAGTCTGCGCGGACAACCCAGAAAACAGTAACAAGGAAGTTGCAGGACTATTACTGACAGCTAGTAAAGAGCGAACCACAACACTGACACCAAAAACTTATAGCCTAGTTCTTGCGTTATCAAATGTATGCATTTCTATGCCTTTTGTTAATTCAAAAGTAAGTGAAGAGAAGACGAAGGAGTCATAGGAAACATAAACAGGAGAGCAAGACAGCACATACCCATCCATATGCCATGATTTGGAGGTATCATGTTGAAATGCAAACAGTAAACAGTGTAACTTGTTTTTGGGCTGCTGAATAAAAATAAATGTTAGGTTTTTGTGTTTCTTTAATATTGATATTACTCTGCAAGAAAGCCTGAAAAGCCTTGACCTAGATTCTGATTGGTGGAAACGCTAGCGATTTCCTTCACCTCTCGCTGCCGATTCAAAATGTGAATCGCTAGAAAAAGTTGATAGTGTCGGGTTTCGGTTGATAGGAGCGGTCGCTCCAGCGGCTACACCGAAGAGTCAACCAGCGAAAATCGCTGCGGTGTAGTTCTAGCTTTATGTCATGGCTTTGCTCCACTGTAGCCTGGGTAGAGCAATCCAACACTAGATAGAACTGAAGGTAAACGTCTTCCTCTGCAGTTCCATCCTGCTGCAGGAACTAGCAGTTACTGTTCACTGTGTGTGTGTGTGTGTGTGTGTGTGTGTGTGTGTGTGTGGGATGGGCGATACCAAACCTTTTAAAATTAAGTATGATACTAATACGTTTTGTTATTTTAACCATACTGACACTGTATAAAAAATTTATTTAGCCAATATTAAAATATTAGCACCATTGATGTATTCATATGTATATCAGCCATAGCATTTAATTTAAACCTTGGCATTTTCTGAATTTTTTATGAAAGAATGGATGTTAATTGAACTCGTAGCTCATTCAGATGTTGCCAGTTGCAGCATGTACTGTACCATTCCACCTTGTTGATACGTTGTTATTTAGAGAGAAACGTGAAAATGATGATATGTCTACGTTTAGGTTTTTATTTGTTCCAAGCCGTTTTCATTAATACATAATGTTGAAAACCTGTTAATAACCTATCCTACAAATAAGATTTATGCTGCATCTCTGTGCTTTGTTTATCATCTCTGACAACTGGAGTTTTATTTCCTTAACTCCTGGCTCAACATCGTAGCGAAGACGTTTCTCTTTTCTTTTATCACTATCCAGCAAGCTGTTCAATATACCATTTAGTACCAAATGAGTCAGCAGTACTGTCTAGACTAGAGCTCTGTGCCATCTGATACGCAGCGCAGCGTATGGACACCGCCTGGGAAAGGTTATAATCGGGTTCGGGCTTCAGAAAGCCATAGGCTACACATGTGGGTTCGGTTCTGGCTCGGACAGAATTGTTTTAAACTCGGTACATGTCAAGTTATACTTTTCAGACCTGATTAAAGCTCTACCGTGCGTGCATCCACAGCACCAGTGTGAAGTACTCCAAGCCAGGCGTGACTGACGGCTCCAGGCTGCTGCTGGTGTGTGACGTGGCTCTGGGCCACTGCAAGGACCTCAAGAAGAGAGACCCCAGCCTGAGCCAGGCCCCAGAGGGCTTCCACAGTGTCCACGGGCTCCGCCGCACCCCCACCACGCACTCTGACTTTGAAGTATGTCTGTGCCTTCTGTCTCAATGTGGGATACGGTGTGTGTGTGTGTGTGTGTGTGTGTGTGTGTGTGTGTGCGTGTGCATGCATGCATGCATGGAGTTCCTGTATGAGGTTTTCCCAGGTGGAATGTTGAATTCTCTCACCTCTCCTATGTGTGAACTAAGCTAACCTATCCCTGTGCTCCCAAGGATGATGAGTATGTGGTCTACAGCCCTGAACAAGTGCAGCTGAAGTATGTGGTTCAGTTCACTCTGCAGGAAGACCAGCTTAGAGACTTCTGTCCTTCTGTAGACCTGTCTTGTGTTCTCCCTCTGCCCTTGGTTGAGCCAGGTAACCCGCACAGCAAATATTCAAATAACTCTTAAAGGTATAGTCAGCCATTGTAAGCTATTGTACATTTAGTCAGATTCACCAAATATCTCACCGCTCTCTCTGTGTACTTCTACACAGCCCTGGCTCTGTATATAGGAACACAAACAAAGTGGTTTCTGAGGGAGCGCCCTATGGCATTGAAGGGAGAGGCCTTTTGGCTTTGAGTTAGAATTCATCAAGCATTCTCGAGAATGGCTTACTATACCCTTTTTTTTTTTTTTTTTTTACTTACAATGACAATAATAATGTGTTTGGCTCAGAAATATAAAGCATTGAATGTGTGTGTTTGTGTGCATTATCAGTTCTATCTTCTGAGGAGGATGCTGTATTGAGTGCAAAAAACCCACTTGATGATGTGACTGCTGGCTTACTAGACAGCTCAGGCAAAAAACTCCCCCTACAGGCTGTCCATGTGAAATGCAAGCTAATGGATATGTTGTCCCAGGTACTGTTACTGAACGAACATGGAAATGAGCTGCTATTTTTCCTGTTGTATTTTTGCAATAGTTATAATACAGTAAGCTATAGGTAAATGCTCAGTCCATTTAGGAAATTATTATAATTTAATAAAATTATTAAAAATGATTTAATATAATTATTATAATTTAATTTTAATTTATTTTTCATCACTGTTGGTTAATCTAGTCTAAAATACAACCCTTAAACAAGCACATTCCTCTTATTTGCTACTAGGTTGTCATATTCCAGACATACACCAATCAGAGTCCAGTACCTATCGAGGCTAAATATGTCTTTCCATTGGACGATTCTGCAGCTGTGTGTGGATTTGAGGCCTTCATCAATGGGAAACATGTCATTGGACAGGTACAGTACCATTTGTTTTACATCAAATACCTCAAGCATTTAGTAAGGTTAATTCACTTTTTTTTCTCTTGAGGGATTCAGTTACAAGTATGCACTGTTGAATTTAATATCACTGGCCCATACTGTGTAGTATAATGAATGTACAACAATAGCATACTGTAGGCTAATGTATGTTTCTATTCTGTAAGGATGGTCTAGTGCTCTGGGTGTTCCACTCATAACCATTAGGTCATGGGTTCAAGCCCTGGCATTGACTTGCATGTAGGCTCCATGCCTTGGCTTTTAAGTGACCTAATTGTACAATATACACAGGATATCAAAGTGTGTGTGTGTGTGTGTGGCCCCCAGGTGAAGGAGAAGGAACAGGCTCGTAAGGAGTATAAGCAGGCTGTAGAGCAGGGCCACGGAGCCTATCTCATGGACCAGGATGCACCGGTACGTTGCACACACACTAGAGCCTGCCAAACATACACACACTGAAGCTTACCGAACAGGAAGAGCCTAACTTAATAGATGTATTGAGGTGGTTTGCCATGCAGTAGTTGGTTGTGTTTGCCAGTGCTCTACAACATGCTGTGAGTGTGACTGTTTGTGTGTCTCAGGATGTGTTTACCATCAGTGTGGGGAACCTGCCTCCTGATGCGACGGTCCTCATCAAAGTCACCTTTGTCTCTGAGATGCTGGTCACCGACGGCTGCTTGTTGTTCTCCCTGCCCGGCAGCGTGGCACCATGGCAACAGAGCGCAGCTCTCAACCAGACCACCCAGGTAAGGCTTAGTGCACTTTTCGTGGTCTACCACCAGAGGGCACCAGAGGACATTGTAATTGTCTCAGTGATACATATTGTGTGAGTGCATTGAAGCACTTGGCTTGCATATTACATTTTTTACATGCGCTTATGAAGGTCAGTAGAACTAGTACAAAGCGTAATAGTCATATAAACAGGGACTTTAGTATTGTTTACGGGTGTGCATTGGATATTTTCTATCCAAAACAATGCTAAGGATATTGATTTGTACTTGGAATTTTGGCTTTTCTTTACAATAGATTCCCCTTTACACACTATTACCTTAAATAAAGAGACAATTCTGTTCACACTTAGTGTGTTTGTAACACTTGTGACCCTCCTGGAAGTCATATCTCAAACTAGGGCTTGGCGATAAAACGATTACAATAATAATTGCAATATAATTTTCCTTTCCATTTTTGCTTTAATTAATTTGAATTTCTGAACGAAGAACAAACGTCAATCTTGTCCACGGTTGTCTAATAACGGCCACCCAAGTAGGTTATATTTGCAATTTGTTTATTTTTTTTTATCTGGCGAGAGAAAGCTGCTGTCCGTGATTAACTAGGGGACAATCCCCATTTGCATAAGAGCCATCACTTTTTTTTAAACAATTGGGCAAACATTTTTCTTGCAGAATTAAATTTAGGCTATTGAGAAGTGTTTTTTTTTTTTTTTTATTAGACCAAGGGTGATTCACTCATTTACATAAAATTGTTGATAGGTGTGAGGTTATCCCAACCTTGTATAATTGTAGGCTTGTATTGAATGTTCTTAATGGATATCTTTTCCAGTATAATTGAACTGAACCCGCTAGTCTAGTTTTCCAAGCATTGCTTTCAGACAGAGTAGACAGAGTGAGTCTAACCAGATGATTGTGTTGATGCGGACAGGTCACCATGGACAAGGTGTGTGTCACTGATGTGGAGGCCAGCAAGGGGTGAGTAATATAGTGTCCACATACGGGTTTACCATTCTGTGAAAGGAAAATATGTGCAAGAGAAATGCCTCATTCTCTGCCTGCAGTGAGTTCAGCCTGGACATGTCACTTGAGATGCCCTATGAGATCACCAACATCAGTTGTGTCACTCACACCATCAAGCAAAAGGTACCCGTCGTCAATACAACAAGTACTGTACATTTGCTCACTGACTGAAAGTTCATTGGCTGAGGCTTGCATTTTCAACATAATTGAAAGTAGACAACAAACGTATTTTAGAAGGCATGGCTGGTGCAAAAACATGAATTTGTAATGTAAAGTGAAAATATTGGTTCAGTCATTTAGCATTATTAGCATTTGCTGCTGTGGTTCTGGGACTCCCAGAATATATAGCCAGACATAGTCTCAAAATTCATCTGCTTTTGCATTTATTTGTGGACGATGCCTTTGTTATGTAAATCCCATCAATACTGTCAGGCAATTCTTAGGTCATACAAATGTCTGGTGATACCTAGTCATCAATAGTACAAGTCTCTGCTCAGCTTTAGGACCATTAATAGTCCTAAAGCTAACGGCTAGTCTGCAAGAGGAGTTAAAATCAGGGACAACATTATTGGAATGTAGGGAATCCTTAATGTTATAAAAAAATGCTTTTTGTGTGTGTAGAAAACCGACTGTAAGGCAGTAGTGAGTGTGTTGCCCGGGGAGACGTTGGGTCCTGACGGCTTCCAGCTGTCAATCACGCTGTCTCAACTGCACCTGCCCAGAATGTGGGTGGAGCAGCACCCTGCCAAGGACAGTGAGGTGAGTCTGCCGTGTCCCATCCACCTGTGTGTGGATCGCATCAGGAGCAACCCCTCTGCCCTACCCTCCGGCTGTAGGCGTGCATGTTGGTGTTCTACCCAGACTTTGACGTCGGCTCCAGTTATGATGCCAGCGAGCTAATTCTCCTGCTGGACACGTCTGAGTCCATGAGGGGAGAGCCTCTGCTGAACGCCAGGAGGATCGCCATGCACCTCCTCCGAGCCCTGGGACTGCCCACGCGGGTCAATGTGGTCTGCTTCGGCACAGGTGCGTTGCCTGCTGTAAATGGGAGCCTCGCGTTGTTAGCGTACACACATGCATGTCATGAAGGACACAGGACACACACACACTGCAAGCTAAGGCTGGCGTAACGATGATTGAAATAAATAAATGCAAAAAGTATATAGATGCAGTTAAATGTAGCAAAATAGATGAGTTCAGAGCAGTCACATTTTCATATTACAGCCAAACCTTACATCTTCATTAAATCTGTCATGAGTAAGAACACTATAAAAAAATAATCCAACAAGCCAAATGTAATGCATAGTATTAACTTATACAGTCAGAATGTAACTTCTTGTCTTGAAAGGAAGAACACATGTAAATTAAGTAAAAAGCATGTACCTTTATATTAACATCTGTTTTAGTTTTTAGTTTTTTGATCGTGAGCTCTTCCTCTTCTTTTCTGACAGACCATAATGAAGCCTTCCTTGCAGCTAAGCCCCTCACAGAGGCACGCCAAGAGGCCGTAAGCTTCATCATGGTAGGCTTTACAAGGCAACATGTTGGGTTATTGATTCAATATTCCCACTGCATGGAATGATATTCAATAGGAGCAGTTTTTGAATGTACAAATACATTCTTCCACTGTATGGATACTCCTCTTTGACACAATGTTTGTTAGTCTTCCCCACCAGTTGGGGGCAGCACCGAGCTGTGGCGGCCCCTGCGACGTCTCAGCCTGCTGCCACCGTCTCGTAGTGTCAGGAATCTGCTCCTGCTATCTGATGGACACATCCAGAACCCCAACTTCACCTTGCAGCTGGTCAAAGCCAACGCCAAGCATAGCCGCCTGTTCACCTGTGGACTCAGGTAGGCTCATGGGTCAAAGGTCACTGTGGTTTATCTCACCAAAGACCCTCCTATAAGGGCAGGCCACACCCACGCATTTTTTATGAAAATCAATTGAGGAGATAACTGCTGTTTTATGGACATACAGTAGCTTGTGAAATAATTTATATACTATCTTCAACATGTTTGTCATTATGTATTTATTTCAGTCAGCCATGATGTTTCCACTATGAAACTATGAACAATGTTTTGTGAAACTAGTCAAAGGTTTCAGATGTTGCTGAAGCTGTGCTAAGCCTTAAGTGATGTCAGTTGTTCTACATTTCCTGTATATTCTGTATGTACTTTTCCTGTCTAGTTAAAAGCTGCAGATTTGACATTGTGTTTGTGTGTGTGACCTCAGCCCAACAGCCAATAGGCACATGCTAAGAGTGCTGGCTCAGGCTGGGGGGGGAGCCTATGAATTTTTTGACACTAAAACTAAACACAACTGGGCCAAGAAGGTGAGTCTCACCATGTTTGGCAATGTGGTAAATGTTCTACCTTACTGTACATGCCATTGCTTAATATATAAATGAAGCTCAAATTAAGCACGGCCACACTTCATATTCACCGAGCCACTACTGTGGTTCTGCCATATCTATTAAGTTCTAAAAATAAATATTTTCAGCATCTTAAGCATTATATGGAAGGATGACTTTAGCTGGAGCCCACTAAATATGCCTCTCACACACTCACAATACTGTAGCTGAGCTTTATAGAGACTGGTTAGGATTCCTGGAGGGTTAGAAGCCCTAGATGTGATGGGGCCTCTATAGATTAAATTATACCTATAGATTGATAATTCAAACATATATGAAAATATAGAATGAGTTTATTCAGCAGGTACAATTCAGCAAAAGGCACCAAGCATCACACGTTTCTGTTCATTTTAATATTAGTAGGATTATGTAACCTACTGTAGGTTGATCTGACTAACCTGTCTATTGTCCCCCATTCTGATGTCTGTCCACCAGGTGGCGTCTCAAGTGACATGTATGGAGTCTCCTGGCTGCAGCTCAGTGGCAGTCAAATGGCAGCAGTTCAACCCAACAGCACCCCTGCCTGTCCAGGCCCCCAGCCAGCTGCATGCCCTGTTCAATGACTGCCACACGTTGGTGTATGGCTTTGTGCCACACTGCACACAGGTGAGCCATTGAGGGCCTCATGTACGTACTCTGCACGCTGGGCCATCGCATTTGACCTTGGATGTACTAAACTTGTGGCTGATGACGTAATCACCCTCTCAAGTTGGCGAGTAGCCTGTTCCCACCTTATCTGTAAGATGCGGCGCCAGAAAGCAATGGAACAGCAGACTCAGTAAAATAAAACACATTTAACGGTCATGATAAATAGCCTACTACGTCAGCCTAGAGATAACAGGGTCATAATTGTACCCCAAAATAATGACTTTTGGGTGACTATAACATTTTGATGAAATATTAATTTGAAAAGCGTAAGCACTGACTTGCACTTTGCATTGCAGTTTTCATAAACTCAACGGAATAGGTCATCACTCTCTCCTTATGCATCTTCTCCCATTTGTTTGCACGACCCACCCAATCTCCCCTCGACCCTCCCATGAATGCATATGCATGAATAGGAAAGTATAACTTGCGGTGTTTCTTCAGCAGGCAGAATAGTGTTTTAGCCAAGTGCGTGCTGTCCGTAAATACAATGGCATGTTTTTAGGCGCAGAGCGCAACGAATTAACGCTTAAAACGGGCGCTAACACATTAGTACATGAGGCTCTGAGTATTAAAACAACAGCAAGTTAACTGGATGCATTTACATTATTGTATGTGTCTCTTACCCTGTGTCTTCATGCCTAATTCTTCTTCTGTACGTTGCACAGGCCACCTTACTGGGCAACCTGAATGGTAAGGAGATCAAAACCATGGTGTCCACCAGCGCGCTACAGAAGACAAGGGGCACGGTAGGACCACACACACTTAATTTACTAGATGACAGATATGTATATTGCCACACATCATTTAATCTGAAGATGCATATGACTGTTATTGTCTCATCAGTTCCTTCACAAGCTTACAGCAAGGGCTCTCATCCGCGATTACGAGGACGGGAGTCTAGACGCCAATGAGGCGGAACATGAGGTATGATTTTCAGCATGGATGCTATACAGTAGGTGTAGAGGTTAGCAGTGGATGGGTGGAGCATTTGATTGACAGGAAATGTGCAACAAACTAAAAGCAAGAAAAGAAAACAATGATACATGGAGTTGCTTGATTACATTAAATTTTCATTATTAGTTAAAAATGTGATGTCTGATTGAAATGTTATAACATTCACCCCTCATACAAATCTCTCCAGAACCCAAAATGTGTAATATGGGATTAGGCTAAAACAAATCTCTAACTTGACCCATTCATATAATTCAACATTCAAAAGTGTGAAAAGAATACAATTCTTGGCCACCTACCAGAATGACATAAAAACAGAGATGATTATTGTGGCCTTCACGTGCTATCGGATATATTGTATTGATGAACACATGAACAGTCAAATGAAGTCGTAATTACCACTGGTAAACTCAGATTTATCTATGATTCCTGAGTGGCCAAGTTATGTGGGATGGAACTACAAACATGCGGGAATACATGGCAGGCATGGATGCTACCGTGTTGTAGTCCTACATTAATAACATGTATGACAATGTTTTAACAAGCTATTTAATAAAAAAAGGTATATTTAAGTGAACATGGTTTCTTAACGTAATTTGCCACAGGGGCACCGGCTATAAATAGTCCTCTAACGTTATTTATCTTTTCTGATAACATCAGCAAATAACAATGTTTATAGGTCGACAATTTATTTTAAAGCAGATTCCTAATTGGCCTGCGTAATAGATCGGCGGGCATGCTTTTGAATGCGTGACATCATATTTACAAGTTCCGAACTCGTAAGTATGAGCTTCCGACAACTAGGTGAAGGCGCGGCATATGTGTAAATGTCATCTGCCACACTGATGAATATGCATCCCAAACTAATCGTTTATAATGTGTCTTCAATGTTTTTCAAAGGGGAAGAAGGCAGAGAACAAGTCCTTCATCATTGAGATGAGCAAGGAGTTCTCCATTCTCTCCCAGTTCACCAGCTTTGTGGCTATCGAGGAGCGAGTATGTCATGCAGAATTATGCACACACACTTAAAGGCAGGGTCAGTCATTCTTGAGAACGCTAGCCAACTTCAAGCTCATATCAAAATGCTATCAATACGCGGCATCCTCACACAGAAATGCATTGTGAAGCAAAGCGTAGTACTACGGCTTTGTTGATATGAGCGGTGTTTGCCACTTTATGTTCCTATTTACAGAGACAGTGCTGTGTAGAAGTATCAGATTCTTTTTTAAACACGCACACAGAGAATGGTTAGCTAGCAGCATGCAAGGTATTTGGTGAATTTGACAAACTATATTAGCTTATAGCTGACAATACCTTTAAGTCTATTTCTGAAGCTACAGTAGCCCTTTTTCTTCAAAGGTAGAAAATCATATTTCAGTTAGGTTTTAAAGACTTAATTGTAAATTAATCAAGCACAGCTTTTCTACAGCAAGCATTTTTTTAAGGTGTATGTATGAAAACATTGGCCGTCATTTATGAAATGAGAGTACGACAGAAATTCAACTACACTACTAGTGATTAACACCTCTGGGTAGTACATTCAACTACATTACTTAGCGACTAAAGAAAAACATTGGAACACTGGGGGGAAAAGACAATTATATATGTTTACAACCGCACCATTGAAATTCTAACAACGCAAGCATGTGCTAAATGGTAATTAAGTCAAGGAAGGACAAAAACGAGGCATTTACACTGATTTAATAAATGAAGGATTTAAGAACACAATGTTCAATGTTCCAGTGTTAATACATCTATACTGTAGTAGCTGAATCATTGTCTGGTGTCATAGGGTTCAGATCAGTCTACACCAGAGCCTTTCATGGACATCCATAAAATAATTGCAGAGGAGGATGTGGACTTCCTTCCATATGTGAGCTGGGTAGAAGAAGACAGAGAGAGTAAAGTCTACAGTGAATGCTACTATTATCAAAATGACTCTGAAGAGGAAGAGGAGGATGACATGTTATGTTCTGTATATGATATGGAGGTGATTTTAATTCACAGCACCTATGTTTTTTTTGTCTTTGCATACATTACTGGACCGGCTTCCTGGTCATTATAAAAGCAAGCATGTGTCCTCTGGTTAGCATTGCCAGGTCAATGTCTTGTGTGTTTCTGTAACTACAGACTGCAGGTATTTAGTGGCCTTCCATCTGCTGGGTTTTAGTCATCTTATTAGACCAGGGGTGATCCAGTCATAATCACTAACCTGTAAACCATATACCGTACCAATGAACACTGCTCTTTGGGAATTACCTTCATCAGCCCATGTTGTCCCACTTACATTAGCACTAGCCAGGCCGAGACCACCATCCTTTATACTGTATGTGATCATATACACAGTATGTGTCAGTGTTGTACATGTGTAGCTCATAATGTTAATTACCATATATATCACATCCTCTCATTTATCATCATTTAGCAGTGTTTATGCATTTGTTGTCATATTGGCCTTGGATAATTCTTTATTCTATTCCTACATGTAATAGTTACTATGTTAATTATCATGCAGACCTAATTGATACCTGCTCCATATGACACACTGTAAATATGTAATTTAGTACCCCATATACTCCTAAAATGACTGCTTCATATTTCCCTCCATGTCCTTTCATGTTCAAGCAGATGGATGTAGAACAAATCACACGGAAGTCGTCTGCAGATATTATAGAGGAGCCTGCTGTTGGAATGTGTCGGTTGGAATGTGACCGACTGGACGACATTATAGACACCCCATATACATACCAGGCTAACGGTGTACCGTGTGATGTCACGTCACGTGTACAAGCACATGCAATGCCCTGTATGAGCCCTCCAGCCATGGACAGCAGTGCCCCTCTCCCAAGATTTCCTTTTCCCCAGCCTTACTACCGCAAAACACAATTATGTGTCACCCCCGCTCCCCCGCCCCAGCCAGCTAGCCCTCCTTGTGCTAGTAGGATGGTCGTCCCTGAGCGCCTCCATCTGGCCGTCTGTGCAGACCAAGCGCCACGAGACACACTTTTGCGTCAAGGCGCGATGCAGGGCGCAGGGTTATTTTCAGGTGAGCCCATGCAACACACGCCACCTGAAGATGAGTGTCAGGCTAGTGACAGCTGTGCTCTGACTCATGCATTCAGAGCACCTATGCCAGCCAGTCCAATACAGTATGGGTGACGCTCAACACCTCAACATAATAGATTTTATTACCTCTTTATGTACAGTAGCTAAATATTATTAGTCATGTAGAGAGATGAATTGCATTATTTCCAAATATATATTCAGA
This sequence comes from Amblyopsis rosae, assembly GCA_025399935.1. Classification (NCBI taxonomy): domain Eukaryota; kingdom Metazoa; phylum Chordata; class Actinopteri; order Percopsiformes; family Amblyopsidae; genus Amblyopsis; species Amblyopsis rosae. The sequence goes on along the minus strand of JAODTR010038682.1, from coordinate 4,222 downwards.
TCATAGTGTTCATGTAATAACACTTCCTCCCTTTTTGACAGGCAGGTCTATTTGTTTTTATTAGCATCTTCCATACTGTCCCAACAGAAGGAGGGTTGTGCAGTATAATCAGACTATAATACTATACATTTATTGTTTATTCCTATCTTTTTCATAATGAGGTTGTACAGTAAAATCAGACTATACTACTATACATTTATTGTTTATTCCTATCTCTTTTTCATAATGAGGTTTTACAGTATAATCAGACTATACTACTATACATTTATTGTTTATTCCTATATTGACAGGCACGTCCATTGCAGCAGTAGGACCAGAACAGCCCATTGACTTACGTGCCATGCAAGCAGCCTTTTGCATGAGTCCCATGCGTCCCTCTGTATATACTACTGCTACAGGGCCAGGTGCCAGGGTACATGGCCAGGGTCCACCTGGAGGTCCAGCCCGACCCAACCTAGGTTCAGCAGGATTGGCATTCGATGAACCCATTACAGTTCGCTCAGGGCGTGCCCTGTTTGGTAAAGGTAAAACACAGTAACTCAGTTATTTAGAAGGTAGACCTTGGAAGATGACACTACTCTCAGTTGCTTAAAGGTAGTCAGCGACTATAAGCTAATACCGTTTTTGTCATTCAGCGAATACCTCCTGCCTTGGCTGTCTATACTGTGTTTGCTGAAAATAGCAGGTGTTTGTACACAGCCCTGGTTCTGTAAATGGGAACATAAAGTGCAGAAACACCGCACAACAACATCAGGCCAGGGCTTTGGAAGGAGCACCCTATGTACCGTGACTGAAGGAAGAGGCATTTTTGTTTCGATGGAGTTCAAATATAATTCTCCAATCACCAAGCATTATATTAGAATATTCCAAATATAAGCAGCCTATACTTTTCTCCTTTCTTGACAGGCACGTCCATTGCAGCAGTAGGATCAGAACAGCCCATGGATTATGTCCAGCGTCCACGTGGAGGTTCAGCTCCACCCCGTCAGAAAAAAGCTTTGGATGATGCACCCACGGAACGATATATGGATTCTTACCAGAGCGTGCAAATGGGCCACTCCAGTGAGCCACACCAGTTTGGTAAGGACACTCCATAAAACTCAAGCACTCAATAATTTGGAATATAGATATTGGAAGATATCCCTACACTCTGTTTTAATCAGTGTTAAAATACGCCATTATTCCACAATGTAGCTTACCGTAAATTAAATACATTTGATTACATGTATGAATTACAATGTATGGGTTACATTTAGTTTCATGTAAGCATCAAATATAGATGCAACCAAGATATTTAATATACAGTTTGTTCCTTTTTCAGCAGGCATCTTCGATGCATTGACTGTCAGTACAGAGTCCAGTGTGCTACCAGATGTAGAGGTGGATAGCCAACCATTACAAGCAGCCACATTGTCTGAATGTTTGGAGGGCGAGGCCCAGCCAAGTTCTATTTATGCGGCGAAAAAGAGGAAGCATTCCAGAAGGTTTTTTCAATTATTTATTTTCCTTTATTGAACACCTACTCAGCATACAAGGACATTAACCCTAATCTTGTGCAGCCAGATGTATTATACAATCAGATACTATCTTATTATACAATCAGTTGTATATTATATTGAACATTGGAATAATGTAAGTGAATTATTTGAGAATTAGGTCTTTCTTTCAGGCTAAGATTTACCATAGGTGTCACTCCTGAACTGGATGATGTAGAGATGGCAGACAAGTGGAGGAAGATCTTTGAAATGCAGCATGAAGTATGTAACAATAAGTCTTTGACCACAGCATGCTTAACAGCTAGCTATATTAAGATAACCGTGCCTACTGGCTACTTCAGCTACTTTGTGCCTGCCTAAATGCCTTTGAGCAATGCATATTGTAATGGTCCCTGATACCCTGACCAATAATATAGGTTCTATATAATGTTTCCCTATTAAGGACAGAAATATCCTGTGTGAACACTGGATTTGAATGATGATACAGTAATGGTGTGTGTTCTAGGATGGCTACTGGGAATGCTCTGCTGAGCTGGGGATGCTCATTAATGTGGATATGGACTTTTTTGCTAATGTGTTTCTGAAGAACAAGGGTATCTGCTCTCTAGGTAAAGTATACAGTGTGTGGGCCTGCCTGGCATATCTTTGTGTTGGTGCTACTGGAAGTAGGGGTGCCATCAAGGTTACATTTAACTTTTTTTAAAGAAATACAACTTTAATTTAAATCAAAGTTCCTAACGAATACGAACAAGTGCAAAACATTTACATCAAATGGGCTGGTCACATGACCAGGGTAGTATTATATCTTGTCCATTGGCGGCAAATGCAGCCCAAGTATGGTTTTCAGCAAGCTTACAAGCAAAATGATGAAGAAAAGAATGTCAGAATCAGGTGTCTCTAATGCATGTTGACTATTTATATACATATGCGTCTGCACCACATACTGAGCCTAAGGCGACATTGAGTCATTTATTTGCCCTTTCTTCCTCCTCCGATAGGTAGAAACCTAAATATGTTTCTTAACCTAGTTCTTGCATGTTTACAGTACACACCCACTATTAGCTTGGTATTTAATTCTGTGGGTTGTGAGTGTATATACTATATAAATATGGTATATGCCTATATGGTTCTATTCCGGGCTACTTATTGCGGTCCTGGGACCATATACTGTACTATAGATACAGAAACTCACAGTAAGGCAGATTGTTCCCAGAAGGCAGCATTCTACAGAAAAATATTGACTTTGTGGAGTGTGCATTCACCTGCACTGCTCTTTAACAGCTATAGTGATGCTAAAACTCGTTTAAGATGACCCTTTAGCTTTTCTAACTGGCTCAATATTGACAGCCTAAGGCCCCGATCACACAGAGATGCCTGGCAATAGTCTGCTTCAAAGCCACGTTGATGAGGCCCCACACAGAGTTTGGCTGGCTTTACATGTCATCAAAACTATCAATATACAGTGAAATGTATATTATAAAATATATAATAAATAATCTCGACCTCTCCTCAATAAAAAGCTGCCTTCCAATTGATTTATGACCGGGACATGGCTACATGTTGGGAGGTGCATATCCATATCCTGCCTTGTCTATATCCATGTGTGTGTGCTGTACTGTAGGTGAGAGGGCTCGTGCAGACATCCTGAGGCTGCTGGCCTCTCTCCTGGTCTTACAGCTCATGAGGGAGGACCATCAGGACGAAGGCAAGCTGCTGCGCTCCCTCTTCAGCCTGGAGGACCTCCCCGAGCCCAGGTGGGAATGATCTGCCCTGGACCACCTCACAGTACCCTGCATAAGGGAACACCACACACACACACAGTTTGAATGTATGGTAATGTTGTGTTGTACTGCAGGCCACAGCACTGGTCAGCGGTCAGCAGGGCCGTGGACTGGGTTCGCCGGGCAGACCACCAGTATCCCTGCGTCTACAGCCGACTGGAGCTAGGCTGGAGCTGGGAGTCCTCCACACGCCAGCTGTTGGGCTTTGAGCAGCCCCCTCCCTCCTCAGCCCTCAGTGGGCCGGGGGCCCTGCTGAGGGTCCAGTGACCAGGTCTAGTCACGGTGATGATGCGCTTGTCTTAGTTAGAAAGCATTCACACACAATTACAGCGTCATTTAGCAGACACTTTTATTCAAAATTACTTTGAGTGTGTAGAGTTCCATGTATTGAGGGGCAGGTAGGAGTTATGCATGTTGCCCCAGAATGCTTTACCCTCTCATTATGTTGCTGGTCAATTTGACCTGTTTCTGCTTTTCCTCAAGTGGTTACTGTGGTAGCCTTACATTTATATTTTTCCACTCATATTTCTTTAATGTTGTACAACAGGATTAAAGAGCAGGTAGGGGTTATGGATGTTGCTCCAGAATGCTTTACCCTCCTGGCTGCTATTATGGTCCATAGTTAGGACCCCAAACTTCTCTTTCCCGGGCCACATTAATCAGCTCTGACTGGTCATGATCCACTCATGACAATAGGTGAGGGTGGGAACGAAAATTGCCCGGTAGATTGAGAGCTTTGCCTTCTTGCTCACAACGGTGCGGTAAAGTGACTGCAATACTGCTCCTGCTGCTCCAATTCTCCAGCCAATCTCCCGCTCCAATGTCCCCTCAAAAGACTCAAAGACCCTGAGGTACTTGATCTCCTTCTCTTGGGGTAAGGACTCATTCCCTACCCGGAGTAGGCACTCCATCGGTTTCCTGCTGAGAACCATGGCCTCAGATTTT
>JAODTR010038672.1:0-20181 GCA_025399935.1 Amblyopsis rosae | reverse complement strand
ACCTCCCAAGGGAGGCGCCCAGGGGGCATCCTTACCAGATGCCCGTACCACCTCAACTGGCTCCTTTCGACGCGAAATTTCAATGGAATCAAAAATATAATGCTTCCGTTCTCTGTAAGTGGCCGTGTCACCAACGGAATTTTACTTAGTCATCGCTCAGACAATTAAATCTACCATGCATGGCCTGAAACAAACTCAATTTACCCCAAAACACTGCAGAAATATTGTTGTGGCCTCAGATTGATCCTAGGTACTTGGGAATTAAATAATACCATATTATATATTCAAAATACCAGTCATGACCACCAGAGAGATATAATGGGCAATATTATGGTGAAAACCACAGACCTCCCCATTGACTTGCATGGAACGCTGGGTCACTCTGGTCCGCATAAAGGGTGAAGTGGTACACTTTCTATACATTATATTCTCTCTGGTTCAATATGGTGTGTTGGCTGTCTGTCTGCATAGGTGTCTGTCTGCATGGGTGTCTGTCTGTCACATGGGTGTCTGTCTGCATGGGTGTCTGTCTGCATGGTGTCTGTATGTCTGCATGGGTGTCTGTCTGCATGGGTGTCTGTCTGTCACATGGGTGTCTGTCTGCATGGCGTCATTATATAGGTATTCAAACTGCCCACCAAGCACATCCTGAAACTATTGTGCCATAGGTTTTGCCTCTCCATGAACCATGTGACCTTTGACAATTGGGGTAACTCTGTTATTTCCATGGCTCTGGGAAGGACGCGGCAGGCAGTTCTGCCCAGCGACAGCGGAAATGGGAGGATGCGGTGTGAGAGAGAGAGGGAGGAAGATGGCAAGAAAGAGCGAGGGAGGGAAAGCTTTTAGCGGAGGCAGAGAGAGAGAGAGTGTGAAAGGACACCTGAGCTCAAGGAACCACATTTCAATTTCCAAAAGGGCCACATTTTAGACAGACTTTTCTCCTGTCAAGCTGAACAATCCATTTTAGTTGGTGTTGCACAAATTCTTATTTATTTATTTATTATTATTATTATTATTATTTTACCCTAAGTTTATTGGCTATCTAACTGAGAAATCTTGAACTTACAATATAAACTTACAATATGGGACCACACATACTGTACAATATTTATGGTTTCCACCCATTGTGGACCATGACTCCGCACTAAAATGTCAATGACAGCTCATAAAATGCCAACCTCACCCAACACACTGCCACTTGCCAGGACAAACTTCTCTAATAGCAAGGGTATGTTAAAATAAATTATAAGAGATGAGGTTTTTGCTGAATCCAGTATGTTTAATTTGTTACCTCATTATCTTGTGACCACTAATTGACGAGCTACATAACTGAAAAAAAGAATAACACCATTTTCAACACTGCTCCAGCAATGATATCATCCATAATCAAGTAGGAATCTTTGTCATCATCAAATCTCCTAGAGAACTTTTTAAATCCACATACAGTATATATCTATTTGCCTCGCGAGATCTACAGTAGATGGTCTCGCGAAGCTAATAGATATATACTGTATGTGGATCTTGCGGGCTTCAGTTTAATTTCTCTGTGAGAATCCTGGAAAGCATAGAAATAATTTTGAATGTATCCGAATAGCATCTGAATTTTCCAATCAGCGTTGTGTTGATAGCTATACGGGCGCGGTTTAGGTGTGCCGACAGCGAAAACGACCAGATGGCTCATCCAATCAACTGCCAAGTATTTTTTACATGCGCTTCATAAACAGTTTCAATGTCCGACTCCCTAGATGGACTTGTGACAATACTCAATCTGGCACGTCAGGTTATATATTTATTGGCTCCACAAATAATTATTCATGACCTTCTCTAGTATTCTGACAGGTAATCTGCAGGTGCGTGTGTGGGAGTTAGGGCTAGGGTTAGGGGGTATACCATCAAGTGTCCTCAAAGGTGTCTAAACCGTTCCGAAACACTTATCACTCTAACTATAACACACACACTAAGTCACCTCCAGTTATCTCATCAGGCGTCCGCAGTACAACTATTTGCGACACTTACGGTATATGAATGATGCAGTAGTTATGAGTCATTCATGGAATTGTGTCCAGGGTGCGATGTGGCCGAGGCGTGGGAGCAGTGAAGTCATGTCTTCCTCGTGTTTGTAGGGCATTGTGACAACAGGAACAGGAGCTGACTAACAGTTTCACTTGCCTGTACGCCATTCCCTCTGATACAAGGCCCTTACTGTGGGAGCAAGACACGCTGTATTACACACACACACGCGAGTCGCACGCGCATGCACGCACACACACACATGCGTACACGCGCACACACACACACTCACGCGCGCACACACACACAAACAAACGTACACACACACCTTTTATTACTAATGCATAAGGCCTTAATTCCATAAACCCAACTCTTCTCAGACCATGAATACTGCATATCACGTACACATGCGCACGCACACACACACACACAGTACACACACAAGCAGTCAGTTCAGAGGGCCAGGGGCTGTCCGTGGTCCATTGTGGGTGGGGGACCGTGTCGGGCATCAAAGCAGGGGAAGTTCAGCTTAGTTCAGTCAGCATGGAGGGCCGGAGGGCACCGCCACGTAGACCCCGCCCAGTTTAGACACCGGCCCAGACATCGGCCCAGACACCGGCCCGGGACTAATGTGTAACGGAACTTGCCTGGCTCTTTTGGACCGAGGGTTCTGAGAGATATACTGCACAAGGAGAGACGCTAATGGGGACCAGAGGCTTCACAGCCTGCGCGGTGCAGCGCTGAGAGACCAGCTGGTCGACAACTGATCTGAACCGTGTGTGTGTGTGTGTGTGTGTGTGGTGAGAAGGGGAGGGGGGTTTTTCATTATGAGAGTGTCTCTAATAATAAAATAAACACCGCTTATTTTATCTCTACATTCAGCTACATCTCGATATGAGGAAAGAGTGCTGCACGGGTGGCATGGCAGCGTCGGGCATGGGCTTCAGATGGGCTCTTCTGCGGGGGGCTTTAGAGCCTCTCTCTGCGGAACCATCTGCAAGCTATCCGCTCAGCTCTGGCCTCAGGGAAAGAGGAGCGCGTTGAATGAGGGACGATTAATTAGCTCACCGCAAGGAGCGCTTGTTTGCCTTATAGTGACTGAGCATCAACATCACACGTCTGTTCAGCTCCTTTGAATGGCCGGGAATGCTGTAGATCTATCCACGGCGACTGCATTATATAACATCACGTTGGCAAATTGAGCGTGAGAACCCACCCAAGTGTGTCTGAAGAAGGAGAAAGGGAATGCTGACACTGCAGGACTTAAATAGCAGACGTCCGCTCCGCATGAGTACTAGTGAATAAAGTCCTGTCTGGAAGATTAGTATCGCCAGCCAGGAGAGCTCTGAAGCATTGATTAGCAGTGTGTCTGCAAACACACACACACATATATATAGTATTCCGTGAATTGGCCCATTCGGATAATTGCTTTGACGTTTTCATTCCCGATTGGTGAGCGGATCCTGCATGGATGGAAACCTGATTAAATGAGCCCATGGCGCTGGAGCAAGGAGGGCATTAGCTAACAAAGTAGAGGCCGTGGCTGAGAGCTAAGGTGGTTTGGCTAATCGGCACTCTGAGCAGTGGCCCCGCTAATTCATTGTGAGTTAGCGGGAGTCGTGCGCGCCAAAATAATCAGCCCATTGTTTATTTGCTCAGGACCTGGCGCGAGCCTTTATCTGCTAGCTTGTAGTACACTCCCCCTCACCCCTCCAATCCCTCTCTCTCCCCCCATGCCTGTCAGAGAGAACTCTGTCTGGGTTGGAAAGCCAACTCTAATACATCAGAAAACAGAATGTCAAGGGGACCGTTCTCTTAAACAAAAATCTCCCAGGCTCCGTCAACAGCTGGTGAATATGATTATACAGGAAAACTGACAGATTGGCACGGGGCGAGAACCTGTGTTTATAACCTTAAAATAGAAGAACTTACTCACCCCACAGCTCTAACCCACTTCTATGGAGAGTGACAGTGTGTAAGTCATAGGTGGGACCTCCATTAGCGGTTCAGCAGTCTGGCTGTCACAGGCAATATTAATACAAAGGGACATGCTCCGTGTTTGACAAGCTAGCTCGCGCCTCGTAGCCGCGTTTCAGCAGCTCTCTAACAATTTCAAAACCATAATTGTCATCTGCGAGGATTGCTCGGCACACGTGATTTGCGTGGATGATTGGTGCGGAATCTTAAATTGCTCCGTAATTTGTAGAACGTGCTGACCGAGTCACCAGTAAATATGCCGGAAATAAATCAAAAGCAATTACACGGCCAATCCATGCATCAATGTTCTGGATATTTACGGTCATTGCTCAGTGAAATCAAGGAGACATCTGTTACTATCCACACAGAAAAGCTTAAAGTAAAAATATAGAAAAACAGAAAAGAAATATCATGCACAAAATCTGTATGCCAACATTCTGCACACCGTATTTCAAATGTATTTATTATAAATAGGTAAATCAAGAAATCCCCTCAATAAGACAAATATTCCTTTTCATCTAAGTCTGGTCTGAATTGGATAAGCCCCCGTAAACTCACAGCTTGCATATATATATATCATGTTGATGCAGTCTCCATGTTGATTACCATTGTGGCCCAGTCTGTCATTAAGAGTGAAGGGAACAATGGGCGAAATGAACCGTGCCACAGTAAACAGCTCCCATGTGAATCTGAGCACAACAGCTTCACGTCTCTGGAACACAGCGAACCTAGCAAATATGCTCCAGTTACGGCCTGGCTGCAAATCATACACAGACATTGTTGTGGCCGCTGAAATGTTCGCACTCACACAATGGAGCTAAATCACGTTATGAAGGGAAGTGGGGGGGAGGGGGGGGGGGCATGCCCAACAAAGATGATATGTGAGAATGCTGGCAGCAGCAGCATTTAGCCTTCAATGGCCTCAGTCTGAACTGTGTGGCGAATGTCGAATGTCCTTAACAAAGACAACCCCTAACCTCACACTGGACGCTTACCAGGTTTCGTGCGATTCATAACCAGTGTTGGGCAAGTTACTCAGGAATTGTAATAAGTTACTAATGACTTATTACTCCTTTAAAAAGTAATAATATTACTTTTGTTATTACTGTGTATTAAAAGTAATTAATTATGTTACTAGTTATAATACTACATCACTTTCACAATCACTACCCTGCCTCACCCCTTCCGACAAATGACAACCTGTGTATCCAGGTCATTTTATAACTGAATCCTCTTTATTGGAACAATATTGAACCTTAGGAGTCAACAATCAGCCAAAGTGAAAACATTGCAGCCTCTCAAACCAAATGATTGACAGGTCGGTTCAATTAGCCCACCCTAAGTTTGCGAGGACCAGAAATCTCGTTCTTGTATTGCACATGTACACTTTTCGTGGATCTTCCCAATAATCTCCTCACATTCTGTGTGCGTAGTGAAAACATGCTTTTTTATACACATCCCTGGCTCCGCAAATAAGAATCAAAATAAAGATGTGCAGACCGCACCTCACAAAACTACCCTAGCCTTGGCCATATGTTTTCAATGTGTGGGGGCGGAGCTTCTGAAGGAGCACCATATGGCATTGAAGAGAAAGGTGTTATTGATTTGAGTTAAAATACTTGTAACATGCTTTTCTCCAGAATGGCCGACTACACCTTTAATAGCTCTCGTAAGCTAGGTTTTTGTCTGCCTTTGTGCGTTTGCTACTTATCAGTGACTCATCATTGGCTTCACATTGACAGGGGAAGTGGAAAATCTGTAGCTGCAAGGTTGCCAGTCAGGGCAGAGCCCAGGGCAGATATCTGTCCTCCCCTGATGGGCAGCAGGCCCAAGGAAGGTGGAGACGGAAAGGTAATGACACCACACAGCAATATGTAGTAGAGCACATTTAAGAACCAGAAAAAGTCTTAAAGCGTCTGCAAGGATTATAGGGTGTGTACAGTATCTCGTGTTGCTTTAGCCGGTCTCCAGCTCCAGAGATGGGCGCACTTGAAGCGGCGGTGCTCCAACTCTCGTTACAGCAAGTGGAAGCTCAACACATACAGTTCTGTTCTCGCCTGTCAGCAACACGAAAACAAACACACACATCAAACAACCACTCAATTACACTCAAATGTTCTGCACTAGCTACTACTGTCAACAGCTAAACGATTAGCCTACAAACTGACAAAACACAGTTTGACTCATTACTGTTTGGGGAGCTCTTTATATATGCTGTTAGGGCAATGATCGGCATGTGTGGTATTTAGGCAAAGTTTGTGGAAAAAACTGTCTATTTTATTGTTGTGAAATGGTGACGCTTGTGTAAAGTACATGCTGAATTGTCAATATAAACACGAATATGTGAATTTGCTTTGGAGAGCAACAGGACATTATTATATTTATTAAAAACTTTAAACTTACTCAAAACAAACTTCTAATCATTACAATTATGTTTGAAGTATAGGTAAGATTAGGGTTAAATTCAGGTTAGGGTTACATTAGGGGTATCTAATGAACTGGGATCTACAGTAAAATGCCCTTGTTAACTTTTCACTATATTAAGATGAAGATTGCAGGTAAACTTTGTGTAGGGCTATCCCTACAGCATTTTACATTGTGAGGTGAATACATGCTTACTTCTTACTTCTGCACTTAAATATATTAATTGTGATAATAATATTAATAATAATGATATTATCAGAATTGTTCAAATTCAGCAGTTATCAAAATGTATGGGCCATTACTATTATTATTATTATTATAAGTATTGGTGTTTTTGTACAATAATGCATATTATTATTATATTCAGTCATACTCATTATTATTATTATTATTATTATTATTATTATTATTATTAATGATAATAATAATAATAATAATAATAATAATAATAATAATAATAATAATAATACATATTAATATTATTTTTATAGTCCTCGTCATACTTATATTATTATTATATATTATTATTATTATTATGACAAATGCACAGAAATATTTGTACAGCAGTGTTATAAGACTTTGGTATAAGGTTTGCCTTTCTTTGAAGTAAATCATAATGCAATTTGTATTTCATGAAAAGGACAAAAAGGTAGTTATGTTATTCATTTGTAATTCATTTAAATAACATAATAACAAAACGTTTGCATTTGGATTAAATCAATATTTGTGTATCCCGTGCAAAAATAATGATAATGAAATCTGAAAATATAACAAATAATTATTATTGTTAATTATTATTGTGAAATTATTTAATCATGAAATGCAAATTAAACTGGAAACAAACTATAAAAAGATTGTTGTATTTATCTAGAAAATCATATTGAATTTTTTTTTCAGATTTCTGTATTTATATTTATAAATTATATATGATATATAATTTATAAATATAGCAATCTGAATTGACATTTTAGGTAAAAATGTGTCATGCTGAAAAAATTGAAAACATTTTCATAAACCTAATACAAATAAATAAGAAAATATATTGCACAATATAATTCAGTTATTTTATTTTAAGTACATATTAACAAAAGTATATAAACACATACTTGTACAAGTTGTTATGCGTCTTTACAAAAAAATTATTCAAAGAGGTTTTGCACAAGCTTCTGCATTTGACGTGGATCTCATGTGATGGGCTACATCACTGTCACACCACTCTTTAAGGTCATCTAACACGCACACACACACACACACACACACATACTGTATACCGCGTGTGATCACCGAAGGATTATCCAGCCTTATGTTTGTAAGCCTTGTGTGTAATTGGTTTGATCGGAGTCTACCTAGAAAGCCTCATGTAAACTAATTGAGCAAGGTGTAGTCAGTGAAGGTAAAGAAAGTAAAGGCAAAGAGATTAGTTTTATATTATATACGTGCCAATCCACAAGCTTTCCACTGTAAATATACAGTATTATGAAACATGACAGACATGTACCGACTGGAAAAGTCATTTAAACATAAAGCACTAAACCACAGACAAATGTTTACTGTGAATCTGGAGATGAGAAAGCCACATTTTATAATTAGAGATAATTAAAATGAATCATTGAGCCATCAAATGATGAACATCCTAAATTACTGTAGATGTGCGTGGGACTATTTGGGTACAGCCTTGTGGGAATGTAATAAAATGTATGTCATCATATTCTTTCTTCAACTCATCACTATCACTCATCGCTGTTGCAGATAACTTCTCTAAACTTGCAATATCTTTAAAATCTTCCCTCCCTGTTGGAACAAACAAAGCACTGTGTATCTAAGTGTGTATACTTTTGAAGAACTGTAAGGTGACCTCAACCAAGAAGGCTCAAAAACAACAACACGTTTGCATTATACTGTAATTGAGCAGGGTTGGGTAGGCTACTTTTTAAATGTAATCCATTACAGTTACTAGTTACCAGGCTCAAATTATAATCAGTAATGTAATTTTTGGATTACCTAAATGTAGTAACATAATATGATTACTTTCCATTACTTTTAGATTACTTCATGCCTACTGTAAACATTGTTCTTTGAAATGCCATCCAAAGCAATTTACTGCGTTGTTTGTATTGTTCTAATTAATATAGAGTTACCAAATATTCCTACATGTAAATGTACTATAACCAGGGCTGTCTAGTATATATTTTAATGTAATCTGTTACAGTTACTAGTTATCACACTAAAATTATAATTTGTTAAATCATAATTTTTCAATTACCTAAATTTTGTAACATAATCGGATTATGTTCCATAACTTTTAGATAATTTCACATCTAAGCATTGTTCTTTTTGTTAAATCTACTTAGTTGAAATATTTATATTTTTGTGACCGTTTATGTTGCTCAGGGGATCAGATAAAAGTAGGACTATATTTCAGTTATTGATTGACGTTAATGAAAGGTTAATACGAGAACAGTTGATTGTTTAATGCGTTTTTCTTCTGCAAACTTCCCTCTTACATTTGAAAGTAGTCCTAGAAGTAATCATCAACAGTAATCATCAACAAAAAATACCTGTAAACTGATTTGATCTGATAACTATAATGGATTACAGTTACTGTTTGTTTGTTTTTTAATCAGTTACTGCAACTGATCAACAGGCTGAAGAAAGGATGTTAATATGGCTGGAATGCACACAAAACATACATGCGCACACAACTGCAGTGCGTACACACAAACACCAAGTCAAAGACACACACAGACAGAGACAGATACACATACAGTAAACACGCATACACACACACACACATTCACAAACTGACATAGTCATATGCACAACCACAAAACATAACACATTCTCTGTATTGATATTACATTTGAGCCTTTTATCCTCTTTATCCATGCCCTGTGTATTTGTTTTGTAATCTTATTTTAGACGTTTAGACGTAGACAACACACACACACACACAAACACAGTCACAAACCAACATACTCACAGAAGCACTGCCAAAACACACACACACACACACACACACACACACACAGTCACAGTCACAAACCAACATACTCACAGAAGCACAGCCACAACACACACACACACACACACACAGTCACAAACCAACATACTCACAGAAGCACAGCCACAACGCACACACACACACACAACACACAAATAGTCACAGAAGCAAATCAACACAACACAATACATACAAACACACACACACACACACACACACACAACCGACGTATTCACAGAAGCACAGCCAACACAACACAACAGAACACAACACACACAACACACAAACAACACACAAACACAGTCACAAACCGACGTACTTGGACATGCACCGCCCAGACACGGTAACATACTGTATCTCCACCGTTCAGAGCTTGTTTGTAGTGCCACACCCTCATTAGAAGAACCTGGCCCATATTGGACACAGGTGGCGCTATGCTAAATGTTGACCGGCGACAACTGCAATAACTAACCCCCTGACCCAAACAGCAACCCACAGATGAGTGCACCAATAGTCTGTCATGTAGAGTTACAGTCAAACCTCCATGCAGCCTTTCTTTCTGTGAACTGCATCTGTTTCCTATCTACCTCTCTGTTAAAAACACACCCACCCATGGGTCCTTCAGAACAGACTCACTTGTGAGTAAACTTTTTTTAAGTTTGTTCGAAAGTTTGTTCGGATCTCACGCAGGGTTTTTTTTGGGGCGGGGGGTGGGGTGGGGGGGTGGGGGGTGGTGGGTGTGAATAAAGAAAATAGTTAAGGGTTTGCCGGGGTCGGGACATGTGGGAAAGTCCTAACTCCTGTCATATAAGTCTACAGTATATTAGTTTCAATACAGAAGTCTCCGGTCCAACTTTCTCCGTCATGAAAGATTTATGGGGTATGCTTTTAAGACGGAATATGTTTACGCAATGATTAGACCAGCTGCACTGTTTTTACTGCGATTGCTAGACGTGAAGATATCCCGCCCATGGCTTTCAGAGGTGGAGTGCACACAGTGTCTGTCATCTCAGGTTCTGACTCACTCCGCCCACTGAGTATACTTGATCTGGACAAATCTGATGCTGAACCGCGGAGTGCGGCAGCTCCCGTTGATGTTGTGGTGGTCAGAGCCGGGTTCACCTCGGGTTTCATCTCCTCACCTGCACAGGGGATCACAGCTGCAGGCACTGCATGAAGTCACTGTAGAAGAGTCCTACTACGGTGCAGAGGAGTGCATAGGGATGCTAACGAGACCTTTCACCTTCTTCCGCTGCGCGATTCGTCGGAGAGACTTAGAGAAGATGACAAAATGCAAAGTATCGCCGATCAATCATTCGCCTCACGTCGATGTGTCATTATTATAAATAGTTTATTGGGAAAAAACCTCTTGAGATGAACCACCTGGTTTTCAACAGGGTCCTAGGCACATACAAAATGACAATGCAAAGCGAAACAACACAGTTACATTCATGCAGACAGTCAAGTCATTCGCTCCTTATCCACTTCCCCGCAATGATATATCAGAACATATACAGCAGAAGTACATACATATACACAAATCTAACTATTATCAAACTGTTCCTTATTAACAAACCCTCTGAGTGGCTCCCCCTCTCAAGTAACCCCCCCTTCCTTTCCCCCTCACAGCTTGTCATTTAACACGGCAGCGTTGGGCACCAACCAAGTGCGTCTCTCGCGTAGCCAGCTTGCTTAGTCGACAGGCTGCACGGTAGCTGCTCTCTGTGCACAGGCACCTCGTGTTACAACCCCTGTGCTGCTTTCGCTTCTATAGACACTCTGGCCCCTTCACGCCAACTGCGACCAGGCCAGGGGGCTATTGTATACTGCCTAGGTTGTTTTCTGTGAGGTTAGACAGGCACAGAGAGGGACAATCCCTGCTGTAACTCCAAAGCCAGTGGCTCTAAACATAGAGGAAGGATATGGGTATATGCTCCAACAGCTGACCCATAACCATAAAGCTATGCCTGCTGTGTAAAGCCTTCCAGCAGCAGACATGCTTATTCTTTGGTTGAATGAAACAATGCTGGATGTAGAGTATATAGGGCGATAACCCACATGAGGTGCTGGGCAAAACTTCACATGTGTGCGTTCGTGCGCGTTCGTGCGCGTTCGCCCAAGTTTTTGCGCGTGCGCGTTCGTGCGAGTTTGTGTGCACGTGTGTGTGTGTGCGTTTGTTCGTGTGAGTTCGTGTACATTTGTGTGAGTTTGTGTGCGTGTGTGTGTGTGTGTGTGTGTGTGTGTGTGTGTGTGCGCTGCATGCGAAGGAGCTGGGAAAGCCTATATAAAAACACTCCATTATTGTCTGCATATGTCGGCACCGTTATGTCCCCCTGAACTGTATTGTGCAGATATCCTGACTAATGGGTTATGCAGAGGGGCAGCCAGCTGAACTACAGAAGGAATGTTATGTCACATTATCCCCCACACACATACTATTGTATATATATATATATATATATATATACGCACTAGGTCTGTATATGTAGCCGCAGAAAAAATTAAGAGACCACTGCACATTGTTTAAAATGTAATAGTAGCAATATAAAAAGCATAACATGAATAGAAATATTATTTAAACTCAAACTCAAAAAATACATATATTACATGTAAATAAAAAATGTAAATCTATAGTAAAAATCTGAGAAACTGCTGCATATATACTGTATATCGCCAGTATATTGCGGTTTATATCAAGGAAAGTAAGAGTTAAACAAGAGTCTAATAGCGCGTTACCAAACAAACAAGTTAAAAGCCACTGTTATTTCCACTATAAAGCTCACAGTGCTGCGCTGTTTCGGACCAAAAATAAAATAATATAAAATAATAATAATAATTGCTTTGAGGAAAGCGAGGCGTCGCTTTAGGCGGTTCGACAGAGCGGAATGGGTTTCATGCATCACAAACCTCCTATGTGGTTTTTGCATGCAGGTGCTCAACTATGTTTCCACTTTCGGACATGCATCCGTGGCAGTCACGACCTCTATTTACAATAAAGTAGTGGAAAAGTTCAAGCACTTCATCTTGTCATCACCGTCAACAAAGAGACCTTTTGTTCTTATACACACGCACGCGCACACATACGCTCACATAAACACATACAAGTTGTATTGTATATAGAGTACATACCAAACATTACAATGTACTCACTGGGTATTAAATATGTAAATACTACAGCAGCAACAGACATGCAAACACAGACAATTTTCAAGGGCACCCAAAGATGTTTTTCCACTTGTGTTCTTATTCTCATTGTGTCATTGTTTGTGGGTTTCAGCTGTGAGAAGGATAAGACCGCCAACAATGCAGCACTGAACAGGATTGGAAGACCAACACTTCATGACAGTTTCTCCACAATGAGCGATACTCACATGATAATGCCTAAACTATTTGGAGCGCTTTCAAATAAACATTCGCAAAAATGTACATTTACATGAGGGGGTAGAGCACCCAACAGTAAAGCTTCCCCAGAGAGCTCACAATCTCTCTGGTCTCAAGCAATCAGTTGTTGTATGTGGCTTTCGATCTCATTCAAAACAACGACGGGATTGGTTGACGTGATTGCCCCTCCCACACTTCCACGTAACTGTCAACAACTAGGGGCTAGCTATGCTGATGTTTAGGGGTTATACAGTAGGGGCGCTTAGGAAGTCATTTTCTTAGATGAGGTTTTATATCAAAGCGACCAGGTTGTGTGTGTGTTTGTGTGGGGAGGGGGAAGAATGAGAACCGTGGTCTACATTTAGGCATTTCCTCCCTAGCTGATCTTTGGCCTCATGTGTATGTTCTCCTTACCTTTGCTCATGCCCCCCCTGATCCAGACGGTCACCAGGCAAACTCTCACTCTTCCAGGCTCAGGAATGTAAAAAAAAAAAACCCTCACACTGCTTTTACGCGTACAAAAACAAGAAAGAGCGGAGGGGTGGACAAAATGTAAATGTTTTTTTGATGACATTTTGGCATCGGCTCAAACACACTCCAGTCCCGTATTCTATAGCCCCGAAATGGTTAGAGGACGATGTGGCATCCGTTACTGTGTGTAGCACCTCTATCAAAAGCATGTACTGAGACAGGAAGAGGGCTTATCGCTTTGATTTGAGCTGATTCAGGCCAGAGGATGCATGCAATATGACTGTACAGACCCCTTAATTGCACTGCTGTATAGACTGGGCACAGCCTGCTAGGGATTGTTATGTGCTGCTGTTGCATATTGCATTTAATTAGAGTTCAATATTATAGAATTTAGTGGACTATTTTATCTAAAGCAACTTACGATGAATACAACAACAAATATTAAGCATGTTGCTGACAGGTAAGCTCAAACACGTGACTGGGCTGAGTCAGACACCCTCTAGACTGTCAAAGTCCTTAAAGGCAAGTCTCGCTGCTCGGCAGCCATCTTTGAACTGCCCCGGGCAGTTATTTAGGAAGACTGTATTGAAATGAATAGGGAGAGAGTCATAACTACATTTTCAAATGTCACAAATTAACTGCACGTGTATCGCAAGTCATATATGAAAACGTTTGGTAACTTTGCTCCCAAAATAAAGTTTAGAATAAGGTTTTACCACACAGGTTAAACTTTCACTATGCATGTGCAACGGTTGGCTTACATCAGTGCAGCTACACAATTGGTTAAATAGGTTCATGCTTGGCAGTTACCAAGCAAACGATTTACTCTTTTCCTCCAACTGCCAAGTTTCAGAAATCTCCCATAGAGCTCCATTCAAAATTATAGAAGTGGCATGTCTCCTAATGTAATGTCTCTGAGACGGTCCTGCCCGTAACCATAATGTTCCCAACCATATTTTGACATATGATGCGACCAGCATCATACTACACACATGTGGACACTAAATGTGTTAGCTCCAGCAAAATGCAGCGGATCCTCCAAATACCCCCGTCGGACAGACCCACCTAATTAGATGTACACAGGTGCACGAAGCGTTGAGAGAGAGAGAGAGAGAGAGAGAGAGAGAGAGAGAGATAGAGAGACCGAGAGAGACAGACAGACAGTATGAGGAGTGTGAAATATAATGATTTTTTTTTTTACATTTATAATAATGACATTGGATTTAGGCCATAATCAAATGTGTGTGTGTGTGTGTGTGTGCGTGTGTGTGTGTGTGTGTGTAGTCGTTGCTGCCAGGAAAAACAAAATCTCATGAACAGGACTACAGGTTAAAAAACATACAGTATTTTTTCATAATTGGGGGAGGTTAAAAAGGCCAGTTACGTGCATCATTGGTGGGAGTTACTATGAGAACAACCCTAAAATCAAATGGCAAATAGGTAGAAGAAATAGAAGACCTGACTATATACTACACTTAGTAGTTGTCTGTGGAGTTTTGCAAGAACCACTGTTTTATATGTTTCATGACCTTTACCCAGCTACTCTTAATCAGTGACATAGAGGGCCCGTATTAGCTATAAGTCTCTTTGATCTCCACTGACACAATTTAAATGGCTTCCCCTCTACAAATTACCCACCACGGAGGATGTGGAGAGTGTACATTTTCCAGAACATCGAAGGAAACATATATTTATGTTCATATACACATAATTCTGACATCATGAAGCTGGTGAAATATTAGTTTCCCACAGTTGGACCCACTTTGAGGTAATTGAGCCAATACATCAGTACAGTTACAACACAGAGGCGTAGCCAAGCCACGCTGTCCCATTAGTCTATGTATGAGAGAATCACCATAACACATTCATGCATTTTCACAATCATTACAACCAACGTCTTTCATGCTCGCAGAGGTAAGCCGCAAAGAAACGCATTGCTCATTCGTCACCGTAGTAAATCACAGAACGCAGCATTTTAATGACGTTTATATTTCTAAGCTAACACTGTGACTTAAATCCATAAAAGATGCAAGTTAAATTGGTCAAAGTTGACATGTCTGCTTTGTCCAGATGGCTGTGTATGTACAGTGTGTGTGTGTGTGCACATGAGAGAGAGAGAGAGAGAGAGAGAGAGGCCATGTGTTCAGCTGTCTGATGTAGGGTGTGTGTTTCTCCCACTGAAACAAACCCTGGCCAATGTCACTGTGCTGCCTCTGGGAGCACATATCCCTGGGAACCAAGCCCCTGATGAGAGAACCTCGCTTTCACAACCAAATGTACGCACTCCCACACACACACACATACACATGTGCACAGACACACACAAACCTGTATACGCACACACTAACAAGAATTCAAACACACACGCAAAAGCATGCACGCACATGCACGCACACAAGCACACACACACACACACACACACACACAAGCACACACACACACACACACACTTGCATATGCATGCACGCACACAAACACACAAGCACACAGACACAAAAACAAGCACACACACACCGACCCCCACACACACACACATACACGTATGTCACAGGCTGACATCAACTAAGGTGTGAACACCATTTGCAATATGCAGCGCCTATGCTTCATAATAAACTCAGCCACGGGATATTGGAGGGAGAAACGCCCTGTCAGTCCAAAGAATCTGATGGAAAGGCACGCTATGTGGCCACAGGAATAGCATGATGGCTGAACATTCAGGCATGCCATGGAATATCTATCAAATACCAAAAACATCTTGATTTAAGTCTCCATTGTATAAACACAACTGAATTTACCTCCTCACGAGACAAAACTGACAAAGAAGCGTTGACGCATGCGTACAATGTATGAAAAGAGAAAAATAACACCACAGACAGTATACATACAATTACAGTAAGTGTTTCTGTGTATGACACTAATAAACTTTCTCCTTCGCTGTTTCTCCTTTGTTTTGGGATTTCACATATCCGCCATCTTCTCCTCTCACTGAACATCAGACAGTGGTGGATTTAACGCCATTCAAATAAAATGTCTCACCAGATCCATTTGGATTGAAGATAGATTATAGAGGGAACCTTCCCCAATCAGCTTTCCCTGAAATCTTATCCAGTGCTATCTCTCAAAAACACCATTAGTGATTCCTATAGCATAGTAGTAGATTATGGTGTCTATATGCTGGTTTAAATCAGAAATTCTTCTTTTTTAAACAAAAAAAACCCTCTTAGAAGACAAGGAGCACTTGGGACTTGCAAGAGGGGAAGGTTCATTCACAGGGATACTATTAAGGGCACATGCCATTTACCACAACAAATGCATCAAGCCATCAACCATTAAAAAGGAAATAGCCTGAAAATTACCCCCAAGTCAATTAGGCTCATTATTTTTCCTCCTCCGGCAATAGCGGGGGATGGAGCATCGCAGGGCAGCCAGCTAACGTCTTTTAGTTATGTGTTTCACCAAGCCTTTTCTCCCCCCCTCACAGGGGTGGGGTTTGAAACACCTGCTAGATCAGTGCTTCTCCTATCTGAGAGGTCGCAGGCCTCCTTTTTCAAGGGGTCAAGTGATGCTTCTAGTGGTTGGCAGAGTTTTTTTTAAATCATTTTGTATCATAGTTTTGTTATAGTGTATAACATATACTGTATAGTGGGTGTCCCCCCCCCACCACTATTTAGATTTATTTTATGGGGGTTAAAAGGTTTTGATAGCAACACTGTAGCATGGGCAAACACACTGGCCTTATTCTGAAGCTGTGGGTTTGTTGTCTTGTCTCGTGCAGTGCTCCAACCGTTGATTAGGAACAGAGAGCAACATGACCACCTTTCAGACAGACCCCTGTTAACAAAGCTAGAATCTGCAGTGATTGCATAAGGGAGGGGAGTTGTCCACTCTGGTTACAAGCCAGACTTTAGTGCCAGCATCCGAATGTGTCTCTGTTATAGGAGACTATGATACAACTATAAAATCTTCTCATATGCTATACAACAGGTCTGGAAGGCCATAGCACATATCTTTGTTTCTGTGTATACGTCTTCATGCCTGGAATTGCATGGTTGTTGCTTGGCTGCCCAATCTCTATGAGACAGAGAACAGGTCATATCACTGTTTTATACATGCTATAAGACGGGAAGTAAATGAACATAAATGTGGAGATGTTTAAATCAACAAGATGCCCAGAGAATCCTAACAAACAACAGTACAACAGTCTTAATTATTTAATAGTCCCTGTTTTTAATTGATTTATATGTGTTTGAAATGTGAGAGAGTGTGGGCCAATTATAGGGGTATCACACTTCTCAGCCTCCCTGGTAAAGTCTACTCTAAAAGTGCTGGAAAGGAGGGTTTGGCCAATAGTCGAACCTCATACTGAAGAAGAAAAATGCAGTGGTTTCCGTCGGACCAGCTCTTTACTCCTGCAAGGATCCTGGAGGAGGCCTGGGAGTATTCCCTTCTGGTCTACATGTGTTTTGTGGATCTGAAGAAGGCGTATGACCAGATGCCCCGGGAGATACTGTGGGAGGTACTACAGGAGTATGGGGTGAGGGGGTCCCTAGGCAAACCAATCCCTGTATGTGTAAAGCGAGAGCTGTGTACAGATTCTCTGCAGTAAGTCGGACTCATTTCAGGTGGAGGTTGGTCTCCGCCAGGGCTGTGCTTTATCACCAATCCTGCTTGTGATATTCATGGACAGGATATCGAGGCGTAGTCGTGGTGGAGAGGAGTTTCATTTCGGTGGCCTGGAGATCTCATCGCTGCTTTTTGCAGATGATGTGGTGCTGATGGCATCATCGCACATAACCTCCAATATTCACTGGATCAGTTCGCAACCAAGTGTGAAATTGCTGGGATAAGGATTAGCACTGCTAAATCTGAGGCCATGGTTCTCAGCAGGAAACCAAGTAGGGAATGAGTCCTTACCCCGAGTGAAGGAGTTCAAGTACTTCAGGGTCTTGTTTGAGGGTAAGGGGACATTTGAGCGTGAGATTTGCCACAGGCCAATGTGTGGACCATATGCAACAATGCCTGTGTTGGAGCTGCTGCCCCCGTGACCCAACTTCGACTAAGTGGGTGACAATGGATTGATGAATGGATGGATGGATGTTAGAAATGGTTACCTTTTATTTTTTTTTATTTTAAGAATCATAGGGTATATATATTTTAACACAACTTTGTTATTTTATTTCCTACTTATTGCAAGCATTTATATAATAATGACTACATTATATATTATAATCAAAAATTATGTATATAATTTATAACTAACACACAGAAATTCTGGCCCTCCTAATGTGACTGGCAAAAGTAATTGAATCATGTATTTTAACACATGATTCAATTCATAAACTACTGACACATCCACTCAGGTTAGTCTCCTGAGTGTTTGTATCGGATTGTAGGGGAAGTCAGGATGCCTATAGGAATGACAGCAGTCACAATTTTCCAATGTGGGAATGTCAGATAAAATCAATTTTCCAACAGTTTTTGTTCAGTGATAGTTAATGAAGAAGGGCTCTATATTAACTGTACAGTCAGAGGGAACTGTAATTGACAGATATTAGTGAATAATAGCCATATTGACATTCCTAAAGCAACCTTGATATTAACAACATATGGACACTACTGAATTATAAATATATGCAGTGTTGGAAGTTTTCAAACAAGGCCTATAGTGTTATTTCATTACATTCGCTATTCATCTGGTGAATAGTCTACGTGTGAAACCGTTTCACCAATATTTAACATTTTGTTGCTAGGCCACGGCCATTTTTTATCATCGAGTTGTCACCGAGTTCTCAAGCCACTGGATATGACGTCATGCCGACCAGACCAATAGTGTTATTTCATTACATTAACTGAAGCAGGTATTTCTGCTTTCTGGGTCTCATCCACAGGAGATCCAGCCCACCAGAACTGGATCTGGTGACATTAGCACACACATCTTCGCCAGGATAAATCAAGGTCGGAACAGAGAAAGCAGCGGTCTGCTGGGTCTGTTTGCTGTTTTCTACGCTCCACCTATTAGTTAATTCCCCAAATTATGTGTGCTGCATTAGACAGCAACACAGCTCATCTGGCTGTGGGCTTGGATCTGGCCAACAGACCACCATTGCTCCAGATCCCTGCCGGTAATAAACGACGCGCTAAGCAAGTCATTTCAAGGAATCGTTTTATGGATCACTGATAGATCAAAATCGAGAGAAAGGAAGGAAGAGAAACACATTGTGGAAAGGAGAAGACATTGGAAAGAACATCGTCAAAAAAAACAACACAGTAAACAACCCAACAAAAGTGAAGCCAGGAAAATGGTCAAAAATGATTAATGAGCGGTGTCCTGTTCCGAGCAGCTGGCCTACTGGAATATGGTCCTGACAGGGAGCTGCTGGGATCCTGAAGACATACCAGGAGAGACGGCATTTTGAGATGTTACACAAAGGAAGGCTGGGCCAGCGAAAAACCATGTGTCCTGTTTACCAGGGGAGAAGGCATAGAGGAGGATGCCCTCATGGAGGTTGTAAAGATTCTGCAGCGGAGGGTCAAGGCTGTGCACGCCTTACAAGACGAGCACACGCTCAAAAGGAATGTGATGTGAGACAAGCTGCATGACTTGCATGACTGCACAAGTTTGCTTGATAAGTCATATAGGAACATTTAAATCACAAAAAAACTGTTGCTTGTAAATTATAAATGTAATTAAATTGAAACATTTTTGAAAAATGCTAAAACATAGTCAGTGAGCTGAGTGAGGGGAGGGGCTAAGAGGGGGACGTTAACGTAAAGTAAAGTGTACCTGAACCCCAGCTCTGAGCCTGACTCCACCTTTAAAGTGTACCTGCACCCCAGCTCTGACCTGACTCCACCTTTAAAGTGTACCTGCACCCCAGCTCTGACCTGACTCCACCTTTAAAGTGTACCTGCACCCC
>JAODTR010038661.1:0-20184 GCA_025399935.1 Amblyopsis rosae | reverse complement strand
ATATTCAGCTTCCTGCAAAATGATAGGATGTAATTCTAACCCCCAATTCCATGTGTACAGTAATCAGACAGAGCCAATTCATTTTGAACAGAACGGATTAAAATATCCCAGTACAGTTGTTCGCTAGTAAAATGGCAGAGTCTTAAATTATGGCGTGCAAGCGTTATTTTGAATGTATGAAAGGAAGGCTGTTATATCGTTAGCAACCAAAAGTCTGCACAGGTTCCACTTGTCAGGTAGTATACCCTCAGTTTCTATTTAGTCTACTTTTAACTAAAATATATATTTTTTCCATTTGAAAACCAAATACATATATTCTGTGTTATGATGTGCTTTGAGCCCACCATTCGATCAAACATAATAAAGCGCTGTAAACAGGACATTGAATTGTTATCAGATCAGATCCGTAGACTATGCAACGACGGCAGATCAGATCGATACATTTGAATTAGGCTACAGTAAATATATATAAACGCTCTTTCGACAGTACCGGTATATACTAGTGTAGCCTAACCAACATCAAGTAATCATCAAGGAATCGCAAGGGGTTTAAATTTCTATTTATAACGCCAAAGTAACCTACTCTAACGAGTTACTTTCTCGACCAGGCAACGCCGTAACGTAACAAGTTACTTATTAATGTCAGCAATCCTGTAATGTAACAAGTTACTTTTTAAAGTACCGTTCCCCAACACTGGTTATAAGACTGCCAGTCAGCCTTTCATCTGGTACCTTGATCACTGTAATCATCCACCAGCACAATCTCATTCAGTAGGATGTCGGGGGAGGTCTCCAGCACGCTGTGGACGGTCCTCAGCAGGGTGGACCAGGCCTCGTTGTAGAAGGCTATCACCACCGAGGTGGTGGGCAAACTGCGGTAGTCGTACTTTAGCTCCTTGCAACTGTGTCATGGGCATGAGGTAGGGTTTAGAGACTCTGCGGTCTAAGTGTCAAGTAAACATTAGGGTGCAAGGATGAAGTATGCCTGCATACAGCAGACCTACATACATCTTAAATAAATGTCTGGCTTTATACAGGGAAACAAAATTGTAAATAATGTACGACTGGCGCAGACATAGATGGCACTGATGTACTGGTGGCACTTTACTTACAGTGGGTTCCATCTTTCAGGCAGCCTGCGGTGTAGTGACACTTTATCGCTGACATAAATATTAATCTGGTGCTTCTTGAGGCTTTCTTTTTCTTTTAGCTTGTCTTCGCCATTCAGATTTAATTTAACAGCTCTTCCCATCTCGCCAGGAGCATTGACATCCAAGGGAGGTTTCTCGTACACGGGCTTCTTGAGCTGTGCATCGTCTAGCGGTTCATGCGCCTTTTGCGCTCGGGGGGCCTCTCGTCGATTTGTCGCGCTTGTGTCTCCCGAGTTATGTTGATATACAACATACACCAGTAAAGACGCCGCGAAAAACAGCAGAAATAACTTCTGTCGGTTCATTCTTCCGCAAAATGCCATTGTCCTTTTTAACTACTTTTTATTCTCAGTCAAATAAGAAAGCTTTTACTGGAAGTTGGATAGTCAATACATTGAAATCCTACATAATAAATCCACACCAAATGCATTTGCCATTTGGCACGTTTAGAGTTAAAAATGCACTTCTGCATAAAGTGCTAAAAACTTACTGTAGCTCTGTTCTTTAACACAGTCGGCAACGTGACACCTCGAATTATTCGACCGTTGTAGTTGAAGGTATTTGCCAACTCGGATTAAGGTACTGTATCTCTGGATTAAGCGTTCACTCACTGGGGAAAGATCGATCCAGGTCAAGTAAAACTCACTCATCTAATGCTTCCGTAAATCACGTGCATAATCACGTACTGTAAGTACAGTAGCCTACTTTGAGGTGAAGTCCATATGTTAATGAACTGACACTGCAAACAGGATAGAGTAAGATTCCCTCATTAACTGTCACTTTAACTTCTATAGTTGAAAATATATAGTTAAAGTTAGTACATTTCCAACAAGTCAGCAGACGTAATATAATTTCCTTATTATATTTTTCAAAATAAAGGCACCTACTGCAACACTGTCAGAACAAAATTCTAAATGAACACGGCCATTCATTATGACCTCAGTCCGTGTTATTGCCGATGTAGCTTTAACATTTACATTTAGTTTTGTCAAAAGAACACGAGTGATATGCATTACTGAATTAGTTAAGTCAATGTTTTTTTTTTTGTTTTTTGTTTTTTTTATAAAAATACTTTTACTTTAAAAGTGAAATCCGGAATTTAAATATTCGTAATTTTTCTGCAGGCTAGTCACGTATAGGGTAAAGTTCAAGCATGTTTTCTGTATTATTTTTTCCCTGGTTCTGGCCATGGATGTATTATACATAAGTTTATTTTGAAAACCATTTCTACTATACAATATTTATACATCATATAATTTTAACGAAGCCTAAAGATAGCCTACTGTCACTCTATAATTAAGACAATTTATAAATAGAAAATCCTAGTAAATGACAACTATTAAGTTAACATTACAAATTAACAAATTAACTTACTGTATGTCTAATTTCACGTGAGTCAATTTTATGTCTTGTGAATATGAAACAGATATTTAAAAGTTAATTATGACACCCGCTGACATGCAACAAATGCAAATGATAAATAATTAAGTTACATTGAAGTCAAGGTGATGAGGGAATTTGAATGGTAGCCAGCTGATTAAGTAGGCCTACACTTATTGAAAGAATGCAACGCACGACAGGCTTTTCATATATGGCCCATTCATATTATGTAGGCTACAACTAAATGAATGATGAAGTGGGATTTTTCCACTGACGTTAAACATTATATATAGTCTCTATTATTCTAAGTTGGCAATTAAACAAAATCCCAAAGATGTTACACTTATCCGGTAGATGGCGATAAATTACAAAAAAATACAGAGAAAAACACGTATCGGTTGGACGTATTTTCAACATGAACTATATATAGGCTAAATTACCATAAGCATCGAAATATACATGAACGATAATGATGGGTCAAACAAGGCACTTTTTTTATTTACTCTCTATGATAATAGGTTAATGTAGACTCTTACCCTGTCGTTTATTTAAAATTGTCCTAAATGAAGCAGAGTATGGGTGCATGTTTTTCTCCTACAAGCAGAAATGAACAATTATTACAATTTCCATTATAGACATTAAATAAGCCTAGACATTCTTGACCTGAAATGTACTGTAACATAAAGATAAAACCAAAAGACAAATTTAGATTTAGATATTTTATGTATTTAATATAACCTTTCACATCCTGAAATCCCATTCAAAAATAACCATACCAGCTCTGTTTAACTAATTACATGGTTTTCTTCATATCAAATTAATTCCCTTTGCTTTCTCAGTAGTTTTTAAAAGATACATACAATATGGTAATCCACTTTAGCAGATCAGGACCCTTTAACCCATTTTCCAAAATAATTTACAAAATACAATGGAATGGCTGCCATTTTAATAAGCACGCATCCACTGTCTAGTTTGGACAGCTCACTCAAAGTAGGACCAAAGAGGGGCCAAATATGATGCTGTGACAACAGGCCCAGTCTTTTAGACAAAGCAGCTGATCTTTAGCCAGTCATTATTGACAGTTGCACAGTTAATAAAGAAAAACGCATTTACAAATTTAGGGTCTCTGTGAGATGTCACAATGCAAATCCTAGAAGGAATGTTGTCACTGCAAGTATCTAGTTGTTTTTGTTTTTTTATTGAATTTACTTTTAAACAAATAATGCACCATTATTACAGAATTGTTGTGAAAATCCTTAATTGTTAATGTCTTTAAGTGAAAATTGTTTTAGAGCCAAAAGAAGGCCAGCAGTAAATATCCCTGAAAGATATATCTATCTTCTACGACAAGTTTAATTCCCTTTGGATAAAAGCAAATCCCAAAATGTATAACTGTACTCTAAACTGTAAAACAAAGGTTGTAAAATAAGAAGACCAAATAAAACAAATAACTGCTGGATACACCCTGGCTAGTGCTCTGTTGGTCTGCTGGTAAGAAGTATTCAAGGAACATTAACCTAATGTTCAAATATGTTTTGATGTGGCATGTGTATTTGTCGCCAGGTTGACAATATGGTGTGATTTTACAATGCAACCCCTCAATAAAGCTGCAAATATCCAATGCATAAGGTATACCACACACTCCTATTCAATGACCAGATAACCTTGGGGAGATGTACAGTTCCCCAATGCTATGATTGATATGCAGAGCATTACAAAATAAATACATTTGACTGGCAGTGGCACATTTAATTTAGGCACATACAACAAGGCTGACCGCCTTAAAAAGGCAGTGATAAACATTTGTATTGTAATGTTACAGCACAGGGAAGACTACACTAGTGTGGCACATTCTCGACCTCTTAATAAATCCCATTTGTGAAGGGATAGGGGGAGGCACTAGGTAGAAATGCTTAAGAAATATTTCAAATCTTTTTCAGACATTTCTCTAGAAGTATATTGTTGTGACACCCCTGCTGTGCAATATCTCTGAACAGAGCAGGCTGATACAGTAACACATACCATACAGTGTCTGGGAGTAAACACCTGCAAGAGACACATGCTCTACTCTACTGTATTTAAACCACGATTGACTTAAATTTCAGAAGCATTACACACTAGAGTAAAATGATGTAGTGCAAAATCATTGTTACATTCATTATTCATATTCTATCATTAACTTCAAAAGGTGTGCGCAGAGTTGCAGTATACTTGCAGAGGCACTTGGGTGAATAGGTTCATCATTAAATGTAAACATTTAGGTTTAGCTTGGCCTTCACCAGTCCCTGACATGCAAGTCTCCCCCACTCTGCCAGTTGTCCCTTTCCATCCCTTCTTATTGCAACTGGAATGTACTGAATTGATCAAACACGTTGAATTGGTCCAATTATCGGGGTCTAGAGTGGCTTTTAGCGGCTTTTCATTCGCATACAAATTGAATACGGCTTGAGAGGGCGTGAGAGGGCGATATGAGCGTCAGGGGGAAAATGTCCGCCTACAAAAGAAGGCCACTTGAGGGCGCCCCTCCAACCGTATAACCCCCTCTACCACTCAAACTTCCACTGTTGGTTCCTGTCTCCTGGGGTGCAGGGCCTCATCTGGGCGTCAGTGAGACCCTCCGCTGTCCTGTAGGCTGTGACACACAGGTCAGCGTGGGGGTGGTGGATGGTCCCGTCCTGGAAGACGACAAGCAGAGAAGGCGGTTGTGCGTTTCATAAATTTTTTTTTTGACACGCCTAGTTTTGTTCCTTGTGTGCACTGCGCACACACCCTGCATATGTTCGAGTGTACGGTTAATAAATAGGTGTGTGTGTGTGTGTGTGTGTGTGTGTGTGTGTGTGTGTGTGTGTTTGTCTGCCTCTTACGTCTCTAAACTCCCAGATGACATTCGGGGGTTTGGGGTCGTGGTCGCGAGGACAGTGTCTCATCGCAATGTAGGTCTGTCCGTCCGGTACCTCAGCGCAAATCTCTGTGATAGAGTTGAAACGGATCTCCTTGCCCGATGTATACTCAAAGTACTGGTGCGGGATAAAGACATAGCAAATTAGGTTCATTTTACATCATTTGATTGAGATAGATAGATAGATAGATAGATAGATAGATAGATAAATTAATCATGAAATAAAAGACATCAATAATTGTCATTGCTGTACATTTGTACAATTAATTTAGAGAAACAACCTATTCCATTATCTTTGGGTTACTTGAGTTGGTGGCTGACACCCAGACTGGTGTAACCAGACCCCAACATACCCTTCATGAACAAGGTCAGGCCTCGTTTCATCCTACTGGGCATAGACCTCTGGTTCATTTTGAAACTATTGGACAGCCTTTAACCAATCAGCATTGCTACAGCAGTTCTGGCCGCCTCGTCTAGCTCTACCACCATTTCGAAGCACGCTTGACTTAAATGTGAATTCACCAACCAACCTTGATTGGGTCGCCCAGCAGGGTGGCTGTGAAAACGCTAATGCGACCAGGGTTATCTAATCTCGGCGAAATAAGATTCATCTGAGAACAATAGTCGGGCGGAGTCAGGCTAGCTGACTATGATGCAATCGTGTACAGCACTTTGAGTGGCTGGAAGGTTGGACAAGTTCTATATATATCAATTTACTTATCAGTCAAGTCATTCAGTCAATACCTAAATCCTCCTGCTTTATTCACTGGGTGTTTGAAGAATGTGACAAAGCATGTTAGCATTTGTAATATCCTAGTAGGATTATACAAGATCGCCATTGTCCACTTGTGCAGTAGGGTCTGGTCAGCGTTGTGTGGCATGTGGGTGTCCATGTCATTTCAGCACAGAAAAGTAAAAGAAGCTCCCTGGCCTGACCTTTAAACGGAAGGTCGGGTAATCAATCTTCATACTTCCCTGTCCTTCTCTTTGCGTCTCATACATCATTCAAGGGAGCAGTGGGGCCTGCAATGGTCCTTTCTAATAAAAAGGAGCCGCTCGGGGGGCCCCTGGGGTCTGGCTTCAAGACGCCATTTACCCAGCCTGTTGCCATGCCGTCCTGCCTGTGAGGCTCGAGGCTCATGTATCTTTTACATGGAGCCAGGTTAGGCCGAGGAAGGGGGGGGCAGCGAGGGAGAAGGTGGGATGAGAGGTGGGAGTTATCCTGTTTCAGCGAGGTAAACCGTGGAAAACATTGATTTTCGGGGGGGTGGGGGGGGCGGACACCTGATGCTCCGCACCACTGGAGGTAGTCTGAGATATAAAGCGAGGCCCGAGAGGTGCATCGCGTATTGTGTCACGCATTCAAAACAACACATCCTCACGGGCTCCCGCTCCGAACGTCGACGGTGGAGGCTAACGAGCCCTAACGTACTGTACTGGCGCCTGAGGGGTTGTTGAGGTGCTGCTGCCACTGGAA
The DNA here is from genome assembly GCA_025399935.1 of Amblyopsis rosae. Taxonomy (NCBI): domain Eukaryota; kingdom Metazoa; phylum Chordata; class Actinopteri; order Percopsiformes; family Amblyopsidae; genus Amblyopsis; species Amblyopsis rosae. The sequence goes on along the minus strand of JAODTR010038661.1, from coordinate 13,277 downwards.
GAGCATTGTGTGCTCCCACAACTCAAGGAGTTTGTTTCTGCCGTGCGTTTCTCAAAACATATGCATGTAATGTGTCCGCTACAGCAGAGAGATGGCTCTGCCTCTAATTGTATTTATTTCCATGTATAACCTGGAATGGAATTACAAATGTTTTAAAGTAACATACAATCTATGCTGCATATGACAGAGCTAACGTTTCCCCAGGCAAATATCTAATGTGAATACGCCCAAGGCAGCTCAATAGATAGCGCTGGCATATTCACCAGCATCCTCTACAGGAGGCATTGTGAGCCAGAGAGAATGGCCAGCCTACATAGCGCTGGGAGAGAGATAGCAAGGCAGACTCAACAAGGTGTGAAACAGGCAACGTGCCTGGTTGCCTCCCTGGCCGTGGCAACCGAACAGGGAGAGGTGGGCTCCAGTGGGACTGTGTTCAGGGGCGTTGTAGTCCAGGCATTCTGACTGGATCCCAGCACTTCGCACCTGGGAAGGAGGTCAGTTATCAGTGACGCGGGACAAAATGTTCCCGGTGTAAGCGTCTAGTGTGAGAGCACAATAGCAAAGCACGGAAGACGCTCCCTAAATTATTCCTATGCAGATAGTGGTCTTAAAGTAACGACCAACCAACATTCAGATAGCAAACACTCACAGCCCCGTGCCAGCCTTCGCGGTCCTCCGGGACATGCAGATCAGGGTAAATATTATTCAGGTACCAGTCGAAACTCTTGCACTTGAGCCTGTCTCTGAGCAGGATCCTGTCGGAGATATCCCCATACGTTTCCTGTGAACAAAAGGACAGATTACATTAGGTTCTCCCTGCATGGGAGACTTGTGTTTATATTTAGGATCGAGGATGAGAAATACAGATACACCTTGCCAATGTGTTTGCATTGAAACACATGCCGTCTTATCATTCAAGTTAATATTTAAACACAGTCTACATCCTGGACCACAGAGTTAAATCCTGCATTGATAAGACCACGCCCATGGGCCCAGCAACATATCGCAACATACATAATAGGCTAGTTGTACAGTACTGTACATAGCAATGTTTGCCTAATCTGTTCACACCACCTTTGGCAGCTTAAAGCAAACATACAGGCACACCCAATTGATCTGCCTACAAGATAACCACAGTTAAACTATACCTTTACCTTAGTTTTCCTTTTGGGAGGACCTTAAGATTGTTATAGCACCACCATGTGGTGCAGAACATGCACAATATTGTGCACATTCTTTGAATAAAGGTGTCTACTAAATGCTATAAAAATGCCTGCAGTATTTTCATAGTTTGGTACAAAATATGCAAATAACACAGAGGTGGGAATCTGGAAATGGAAAATGCATCACTGATGCCTAGCATGTATTTAAGAGGGAAAATTGGGACATGTTATTGTATTTACTTTGTATATTATTATATACTATATATTATTCTACTGGACACCAACCGTGATGAAAAACCTGTGAACAATTCCCAATCCTTTTCCATTTTGCACTCCAGGTAGTGTTCCTGTCCCTGAGTATGAAAACTGATGAAAAGCATTGTGAAAACACCCTGATAGATTCGTGAACGCCATTCAACTGGCAGCACCCATGTTCAAGCTTCCTTCAAACTTCCTCTAGGTACGTAGATAACATTGCTTTATCAAAAGGTACCTGACATCAATCATGTACTTTCCTTCCGCTCTATTTTTTTTTAGAGCAGAAATATGAAACTTTGATAGCGTACCAACTTTGATAGCGTACAACGATCTCAACCTGAAATGCGTAGCGCACATACGGCCCTTAAAACACTTTAGCGTGCAGCGTTATCAAGCGCAGACACTTAAATGAGTCATTCCCATCATATGAAACATCGGCGAGATCAGGGGTAGTCCACTCACATTACCATACTGACAAGTGACTGGTGGCACACAACAAAAGCACACTGGCAGGAGTTCATCTTAGCATCAGTTTAACGACCGCAGCTACCTTCAACTTCATGGATAACTGCTGTGTATGTGTGAGTGTGCATGTCAGAGTGTGCAGGCCTGTCTGAATGGCACCAGGAAATGTGCCCAGCAAAACGTATCTAGTAGGAGGATCCCCCTTCCCCCCACCCCCAGAGTCACCGCCTTACCTTTTTTGCCGGGGGGTTCCTGTTATAGAAGTGCGTCTTGTAGGAATCCATCCAGACTTCGGCTGCACGCACCGTGTTTTGGAGGAAGTTGGGCCGGGCGTAGGGGGCTTTCTTGGGAAACACATGGCCCACATGGGAGCAAGGGTGGATCTCCAGACTTCCTCCGCACTGCCACACCTTGTGAGGAAGGTCACGTAACGATATGTGGAGCTCAATATCCTTAGTATCAATTATCCTGTAGTAGGACTGGGCAATCTGTCGGTTCAAACTGGCATTACACTGCATTATGGTACACATTTAGCATATTACAATACTGGGGGCTAATCTTACAATGATTTCAACACTACAACAGAACCGAACACTATTATGTCAATCTGCTCATTCTCTATTAGTCTATTAATTTACAATGCGTAACAACAATATTTTAAGTAATGTGTTTATACTGTAATAATATAATGTAATGCAATACAATAGCGCCTTTGAACATTTGTGCCACCATTCTTCTATGCTCAATGGAAACTTCTGTTCAAATACGTTTTATGTGCTGCACTCACCTTCTACACGCTACCATAAAACTGCTGCATTTCAATATCCCTATGATTTATGCCATCAATTTGCATTGTGTAATTGCTAGATTTTCACTCTAAAAAAAGAAGCAGATAAACACCCTTAGAGAATGAAAGGTTGCCAACTAGGTACTTTTTAATATATGGCTGAGTTATGCTCCAATTACGCAAGGCAAAATCAGTACCATATATCCATAGCTAAACAAACATCTTGACATGCCTTTCCATCTTCATACGCCGGACCACATTTTTCCGTTAGTATTCCCAAATCACAGTTGCAGAGCAATCCTCTGAACATAACTTATGTACAGTAAATCCCTGTAACCAGCATTATATTAGCATACATCACTCAAAAGAACAGCCTATTGGTCTTCACATTGTAGCCATACATAGACATGAAATTAATCATGCGCACTCAACACACACACACACACACACCACACGTCTGTGCCAATTTGACTTGACACAATTGGGCGAAAAGTGACACCCAAGTCACAGCGTGCTGTTGACGACCGTGATGACAATAGCATTTTTCCGACGTCATCACTCAGCGCGACCTGACAGCTCACGTCATCGACGGCGGCACCCTGGCGTCTATCTGAGATGAATGCGTCAAGGCCAAATACATGACAGCGAGCCATTCACGTTGGCAACACGATGCCAATGCCTTGTCTTTCAGTCACAGCCTTTGTCAAAACAACACCCCGGCCTAATCAATGCTTATGCCACCAAAGGCAATCAGATCACATCAAAACCTCTTGAAACATGTATGGGTTCTTGAATAACACCCCACAGTCAACTCTGACATTCTATGTACATACAGTATCACATTGCTTGGAAATGAATCCTTTATTTCAAGTAGTTGTGCGGTGGTTTCATATTTCTGAGTAGTGCCGCCCCCCCATCCCCCTCCCCCCGGTTATACTCCGCTGGCCGGTGCCAACTGGCGTGGCTAACTCACCCGAAACGAGAGCTCCAGGTTCTCTCCCCCCCAGACCTCCATGCCCATGTCATACGTGCCCAGGTACTCAAAGTAAGCTTTGCTCACAGCAAACAGCCCTCCTGCCATGGTGGGAGACCTGATGAACACAGAAGACATTATGGATGGGTGGGTGGCGATGCTGAAGGCCAATGGGGTCCAGTAGCTCACACACAGATGTACAGAGCCATGAATGCCAACATGCATACATAATCAATGTCTATAGTGAACAGAACTGTATATTCTATAGTGAAATATCAGAGATATATTCATGCACATTTGACAAATCGTATTAAATCTAATTGCTTTTTTTGTGTTGCTAATCACCTATGCCTAAAGAATGATGTACAGAATGCAGTTTAGTGCCTGACTGATAAATGATGTATGGTTCAGATAACAATTACTGATTATTAAATATCTAATAAATAAAATATTTTTTTTATAAAAAAAAAAAAAAAAAAAAAAAAGATCTAATAGTTATTGACCAATAATATAATCTGGGGGGCACAGCACAGGTACAATCACCTATTTCAAATGTATGTATGAAGCCCTTAACCACATTACAAGTACAGTGTGTGTAGTGACACGTCAAAGTCTTTCCCCTTGTAACACACTGTCACCTGATGGGCTCGATGCTAGACTTGCGTCTCTTATGCTCTGCCTCTGGGACGGCGTGCCACTGGAAGGTCAGCCTCCAGTCAAATCCGCCGATCATCGGCTCGTCAGTCTGCATGTAGAACTCAAAGCTGTTCCAGTCTATGGTGTCGATGACGGGGCACACGATGGTGCTCTCGTTCTGGCCGATCCTGAGCAACAGAGTGAGGTATGAGAAACTGAGGACGTAATGCTCGTACGCATCTAGGAAGTACTGTATGGCACACGAGGCTATGCGATTTGTCAAACGTTTTACCTTCTTCATTAAACGTAGCTTTGGTTTAAAAAGGCAGGGTTAGTTACTCTCCAGAATGCTTGCTAACTTCGAGCTCAAATCAAAACAATATCCCTCTGCAGCGCCACCTCACATTGAAACGCATTGTGAAGCAAAGCGTTCTACTACGGCTTTGTTGTTGTGAGCGGTGTTACTCATTACGGAGCCAGGGCTGTGTGGAAGTATTGGATTATTTTTTCAACACGCACAAAGGTAATGTAGCGGAATGTGAGGAGATATTTGGTGAATTTGACAAAAAAAAGTGTATTAGCTTACAATTAGCTTGCAATAGCTGACTAGTTAAATACCAGTGTCTCTAAACCAATTAAATACATCGAGGAAAGATTATTTCAGATTGTGTTTATATTACATTATATATACACGCGCACACACACACACACACTCAAAATGTATATTTGATCAGTGATGTAAATATATACATTGTATGAACAGCGTTTAACGTTCAATAGTATTTGTTGTGTTATTATTATGAGGTCCAGTGTGCCTCACTGGATTTGTACAGAAAAAACACCCTCACTGGGTCAAAGTCAAACCTCTCCAGCAGTGGCTCGATCCACCCAGGAACACACTCGCAGTGGCAGTCCAGGAACGTCAGTACATCCCCCGTGGCGTAGGTGGCGCCGATGAGGCGCGCACGCACTAGCCCCTCCCTCTTGTTAGTGCGAATGAGTCGAACCCGGTCCAGTTTGCTCATGTACTCCTCCAGCTGAGACTTCAGGTAGCCTGCATGATGCACACACACAGTCTGTTACTGTATACATCTAAGTGTCTGTCCTCCTAAAGCCCTTTGTTTTAATTTAACCTGCTGAACTACATCTCATAATTCAGATATTCCAGATATCTATAATGTAATTCTGAATAGTCACAATTACAGTTCAAGATATCTTAAATCGCCCTCAATTCAAGATATCTACATCGTGATTTTAAGATATCTTAAATAACGTTTTAACTAGTCAAAATCAGTTGTAGATATCTGGAACTGGAATTACAGCCAGTCATTATTCTGTTAAAGATATCAACAATAGACGTTTAGGATATCTGCAACTGATTTACAGATATCTGGAATGAGAAACCCCATAGACATGAATGGCGATAGCGGTTTTAAACCTACTAGTCAAAACGGAATTACAGATATCTATAACTGCTGTTTTGACAATTCAAAATGATGTAGATATCTTGAATGAAAATTATGGCTAGTCACAATTAATTACGATCTAGTTCAAATTACAATGCAGATATCTGTTATATTAATTCTGGATAGTCACCTCTAGTGAACATTTTTTTAAACGGCTTGTCATACCGACACACACAGAGATACAGAGAAAGACACACTGAGACAGACAGACAGAGATACAGAGGGACACAGACAGATACAGAAGAGACATACATACAGACACACACAAAGATACAGAGACACACACAGACAGACACAGAGAGAGAGACTGACAGACAGACAGACACTAGTAAAGTCAGACATTGCGATACCCGTATATCTAGTTTCGGAAAGGAAGCAGTGGCGTTCCCAAGGGGCGTACAGCTTTTCCAACCAACGATAAGGTCCTTCATATGCATTCCTCAAGTGGTCATGTGGGACTATAGCGGCTAGAACTGAGCCAGAATATACATCAATCAGCAAGTAGGCTGCACCTTGTCTAGCAACTAAACAGATGGCCTGTCTGTCCGGAGCAGGCAAATTAGCCTCTTTCATTTAATTGTCACGCACGCAGGCAACTCTGGGCAGTGCAGGGAAACTCACTAATGGCCAGCGAGCATTATGCGTTTGAATAATTTATGATGAGGTATGCGTTTCCACCGTGCATTCATTTTCATAACATTAAAAGAAAAGGACAAATCAAAAGAGCCAATTACTTTTTAAGCACCCCAATAACCTCGCATTTTATTTGCTCTTTAATGTAATGTGCCTCGTCTTGTGTAGCAGCTTATTTGACGCCATGGAAATGTCTTTGTTCTCATTAGAACAGACAGACATTCCTAATTTGATCATCAAACGAACAAAAGACAGTTTCAAGTCAAAGTGATGAGGAAATCAACTTGCAAAATTAACATTTATTTGTAACCACCGCATCTTGCATATAATAAAGTTTCCCTTTAGTCTGTGGGTCATGGAAGAGTGCCCGACCTCGGTCGCTGTAGTCATCAATGAGGATGACCTCCCTCAGCAGGATGGCGGGGGAGGTCTCCAGCACGCTGTGGACGGTCCTCAGCAGGGTGGACCAGGCCTCGTTGTAGAAGGCTATGACCACCGAGGTGGTGGGCAAACTACGGTAGTCGTACTTCTTGGCGCGACATCTGCACAAGACACGGAGGCGTTAGGAAGACAGGGGCACTTTGGGGTGTCTGTGTGATAGATAAGCAGCGACTGGGTTCTTCCTAAGGTCTAGTCACTGCTCGAACACTGGACGTACGGTGCCCTGGGGGGACAGCGATAAGAATGTGCCAACACATTAACTTCTCTCTTTATGTCGGTTTAAAAGAAATAGCTGAAGAAATGCTCAAATGAAAACTGCATCTGGAGATGGTGGCAAGCATGCTAGGGATAACAACAACAGTAGCAGCGGCAACAAAGAGGTCAGTGGTAACTAACTGTGCTTGTGTGTGTGTGTGTGTGCGCGCGCGCGTGCAGAAATCACACCAGCTGGAGAAATACCTCAGTAGGTTTTTGTAGAGCAATATGAGAGAAATATAACAGACAGAAACACACACACACCAGAAAAGCTACAGTATGAAAACTTTGTTTGTATTACAAATACAACAAAACTGCATGGACAACAACACAAAAATGTGCAGTTTTTATGTTGTCTTGTGATCCCTTGATTTAAAGGGGATCACAACCAAAAACCAACCTCAGTGATACAGTTAACCAATCAAGCACATCAAAAAAACATCTAATTCATAACAGCAAAACATCAAAGAACAAACAAAATGTCTATTTAATAACAGCAAAACATCATAGAATAAACAAAACGTCTATTTCATAAAAGCAAAACATTATACAATATCAAAAGACAAGAATAGCTGTGGCAAAGCTCCCGTGCGTCATGCTAGAGTCTGATAGAGGGGCATGTCATTTCTTGCTGATGCCTTATAAGCAAATAAGCATTCAGTTGAAAACAGCGATTATCACACTCCATTGTCTCACAGTCGGGAAGAATTCCAGAGAGATCATGATAGCATCTTATCGGAGCAACACTGAAATCAATGTCAGCTTACAGGGATGAACTGACTTTCACCTGTGTGACAGAGCTACATTTTGCAACCTGCTGTGGTTTAAAATGGTGCCACATTTTTAAGCAATTGAAACAAACTCATTAACTAAAAGCATTTGTGAAGTTTATAGAGAGGGAAAACCCGAAGAGATCAGTACATTTCTGCCCATCTGTAAGAAGAGGCCATTTAAGCAGTGTTTTTTTTTCTCCTTTCTTATAAATGCAGGCCAAGTTACCACTTAGATATAGTGACCAACTGGTTACAAATGGAAGGGGGCAACATAGATTTTGCACAATAAGGGCTTTATACATGAGTACCATATAACTCAGGAGAAGGAAGCTTGTCTAGCTCATCGTTTTGTGACTAGTGAAAAAGAAGAACATTTTATCTTAAATGTCAGTTCTCACTAAAGAGATGGATGGGATTTGGGTGCCATTAGGAATAAAGATGGTTTATGTGACAGAAGAAACAGGCAGGTGATAACTATGAAACTATATTAGCATACTGGATGGTGACGGCCAGCCTCGCAGTTCACATCAAAGATAGTAAAATCATCATTAAAAAGAAGACTGAGCTCAGGAAGATTCTTTTTTTTACCCCCTGGTTTTTACACAAAAAAGCAAATGACAAATGTACTTGCCAATGCTTAACGTCTTACCAAAAAAAATAAAAGACTTTTTGTCAAGCCCTTATTTACTCTTGGCCCACCATTTCATCAATCCAAATGGTTGCACTACTATACAACCGTTACATGCCTTTGCGCAATGGCTGAACAGAATTTCCAAATGTAAAAGTTTCAAAATGTCATAAATTCAAGGCAGGTTCAGTCATACTTGCTAACTTCGAGCTCAAATCAAAACTGTATCGCTCCACGGTCCTCCGCAGCAGCGCCTCTCACTTCAAAATGCATTGTAAAGCAAAGCGTAATGCTACGGCTTTGCTGATGTGAGTGGTGTTTGCCACTTTGTTAATGTTCCTATTTACGGAGCCAGGGCTGTGTAGAAGTGTCTGATTATTTTGCCAACAAGCAACGGCAAGCTAGCAAAACACGAGGAGATGTTTGTTAAAGTGAAATAAAATGTGTATTAGCTTACATTTAGCTTGCAACAGCTGACTACAATTAAGTGGTTTACCTTTACATTGTTGTTTGCACGTTAACAATTGCAATAGTTAAAGTCAAGTTTTAAAGGAACACTCCTCGATTTACGTAAATCCCCCTTGTGGTGGAAACCAGCATTAGAAACACATTGTTTAGATCTGAAACAGGCGATATGAGTGGATCACGCTCCTCTCTTCTCCTCCCCCCTACAGACACTGCTCCCGGCTCCTCCCTCTGCAACCAGCCACCCCACACAACAGTGGCACTGGGGAACTGAACTCACCCGTGGCCTCTACCCACCCATGCATCCTGTTGTCCTGGAGGTGCCTGTGGAGGGAGATCTTGTCGCTGACAAAGGTGTTGATGGCGTAGCGCTCTACGCTCTCCTTCTCCAGCTTCTTCTCCTCGGGACTCAGGTTGAGGCGCGCGGCGCGCCCCAGCTCTCCGGGGGCATTGATGTCCACGGGGGCCTTGGCGTACAGCGGCCTAGCCAGCTGGACGTCCCCCTCCCCCGCCTCCACCGACAGCTGGCGCACCAGGATGTTGTGGCCCGGCTCGTCCTCCCCCCCCGAGGAGGACGACGAGGAGAAGGACAGGCTGCCCACGAGCAGGTAGGCCAGCCACAGGAGCCACAGCACGAAGAACGCCTTGGGCAGGACACCCAGCTTCCGCGTGCAGCGCCCCCTCATGGCGCCGCGAGGATGTGAGCAGCGTCTGGGTGCCCTATTGAACACTGGTTTCTGTAAGAAACCACGACAACACAAAACATGTGTGAAATGTACCGGAATAATTGCATGTATCGGTAAAAGCATGTACTGTAATAATTATGTCGAATAAATATTTTTTTAAGAATTATTCATTAGTGTGTATTGAATGTACAAAACAACAGAAATAGACATTATTGAGACATTTATGTCCTGCCCATGCTGGGGAGGAAAACATTACATAACTCTCCATTGACTTTGTATTGCGTTAAGATAAGCTAACATACTTTGTGACTTCTACCAAATAATTGAAACCTACCTAAAAGCGGTTGTGTGACAGGATGCACTACCTACAAGGTAAGAAAGTGTTTACGGGCGCTAGTGGTGATTACATGACTGCTCTGCTGTAGGCCAAAGCAGCACTGACAGACATACCACTACACTTCTTCACAATCTACATTTAGATGCTCATTAGGCAGAAACTGGACAGACCAAGCTTTAAATTACAGCTTTAGGTATGTGCTAATCAGATACGCTTCTTACAAACGCCTCTGACCTAACAGGTTAAGTAGCTGTCAAACCTTTTATGACGTACGCATCCATTTGTGGCAAAACCAGCAGTCGCCCAAACAATTACCAGTACACCAGTACACTGCATTCCTTAAAGGTTTTAATTCTACAAGAGGTGTTTCCTAGGCGACATATGGAGTCCCCACAATAACATTAATTGTCTTGGCACCGCATGGCACATTATTAGATGCCATTCATGATAACCCACACTCTTATGATTTTCATTGACAGTTATAATCACCATTACACACAATTGTTGCAGCATGTCTATTTCTTATAAGGTTGATTTCCATGCAAACACAATGATAAAACAGTAACCCTTCATTTGGGCTTTTGAAGATTAGTCTAGTGTATTTAGATTCAGTCTGGGCTGTGAGTCCGTCCGGAACGGTTCAGCATTTCACAGAATGTATTAGCTTACGTGCCTTTTGTTACACTGCATTGGACTGAGTGAATTAAAGACAGCTTAATAAAGTAAATGTGTCTGACAGCTCACTTAAGTGAAGAAGGGCTATGGTTTAAACACATCCGTGTAATCACATAATTGTGTTGCATTAATAGTACAGCAGGGTGCCATGCTTGTTGTTCCGGCACCAGACAGACAGATTGCATTACCCCTCCCTAACCCTATTTGCTCCTCATTTTAGACTGTTGCCTGACGCACACAGAACTTAACGCTCGCAGCCCCCAACAAACCACCATTCACGCTCCCCCTCAATTCAAAATAGGATGCTTTCTAAAGTTCTGGCTTCGGAACAAACAGTTCCTAACAGGAGTAGTCATGTAGTGAAAACAGTGGCCCAAACAACACACAGGAAGGCAGACACACAGACAAAGACTCTGTGATAGACTACTAAGCATGTAGGTTACATGAAAGGCAAGGGACATAGTCTATGCCATAGGCCTTCCTTTCCACTGGAGCCCTTAAAAAGGAATGAGCACAGCTCTTTCACTGGAGCCTGGGCTCTGGCCAGAGGATTTGGAGTCCTGAGGTTACAAAACGGAGAGTCTCTCAGCTGTAGACAAATAACCCTTTTATTAAAAAGGGTCCACTGCACCTTCCTCTCTCCGAATTCGATAGCTTTGGTGCAGAGCAAAACTGGAATCGTGACGGAGGATTAAAATGCAGCCTGAGCATGAAGCTAATTCCACATTAAGGATGCAGCAGCGTGGCACAGAAAAAAAGACAACAGGTGATGTCTCCCTACATCCTCTGCTATATGATGCAGGACATGTAGAAAACTAGGCAGCGTTTACAGCCAGGCATGTTGTTACAACACTGGTCTGAAATCTAACATTCACTTTAGCCTCAGCAAGCAACATGGGCCTCTGTATCTGAGAAGGAACCATATTCACTGCTACTCTTGTGCAGTAATAAAACACTGCTATCAGCATGGCAGTCAATAGCAGGCTGAAGTAGTAACTCACTACTTGCCCTGATACTGAAGTATGTAGCTGCTTGTAAATCAAGTCTGTTTACTCAGAATTGTACTCAAGTAGATCTTTCATTTAACATTTCTTGGGTTAAATGGTCTGCCCACCATGTACTTCACACAAAAAGGTTATGTGTTGTTACAATACAATGATTTAGGCTACAGAGCCAGAAGATAGACAGGTGGTTTGAAAATGTCCATTATTGATCTGATTCACATAGATCAGAAAGACATGAATGTGTGTCTGTCTATAATTGTTTCAATGAGACATATAGCTTGTGCTGCCATTTGAGACTGTAATGTGATTAAGAAATAAATAAACTTGACTTGAGACAAAAGTTGTGTACAGCTGCATGTCATATTCAATGTCATATTTATATTCTGCATGTCAAGTTATCACCATATGGTGACACCTTGGTATTGGCATTGTCTTAACTCACATGGAAAGAAAGTCAAATGAAATAATACTTAAGTATTTTACTATGCACATTAACTACACAAACAGATTGATTACTAGAATGATAAGATTATATTTAAACTGCGAGGCTGGCCAATCACATTAACAACTCTGTTTAATAAACAAAATGCTCTGGTTTGTTACATAGGCTCTTATGGACTTATTAACATGGTACGGTCCTACTTTGAACATTGTTGTTGACGTATAGTTCTTTGACACACGCACGCACAAGAATAGCTTTGTCTATGTATGAGGATACATTTCGACTGACTATGGCTAACGTACCCAGGCTATGTCGTTATAATGATAATAAAATAGTGTGTGGGAAGACATAGGAAACGCTGTAGCATATCAATGTGGTTGTAGACTACGGTTTATCAAACGTGCCACAGACCTCGGTTATTGAGACCGTACTGAAATGAAGTAGCCTACTTTAAGATATTGAATGTCAGAACCATCACATTCACGTTTTACACCAGTAACGTTAGGTGTTCTAACGAAACGGTATCCCCCTACCACAGCTCCTTGAAAAATAACCATACAGATAAAGCAACAATAGTGTACTCACTAGTATGTCATCTTAATGCAAGACAAAAGGTCTCACAGAGAAAAGCGACAAAGGAAGCCAACATTGTAGTTTTCTAATAAAAGGTACTGTACAAGGGAAGTTCAGCAAGGGTAACATTCTCTGCACAACAGGCGGTAATCTTGTCTTCGTTAACAATCAAAACTTTCAACATACGGTACTACGTGACATCGGGTAAACATTTGCCAACATGACATTGTACAGTACACACTTCCCACGGTAAAGTAGGGGATAGTAGCATATTTGCTATAAAATGCATTTACCTCAACATAACCACATCCTCATGAGCTCCAAGTTGATGTCCGGTACTGTAGGCTGGCGTGTAGTACTACTGTAGTTTGCTAACCCAAGCTAAAGCTATCTGTCAGTTCTTGTGGCGATCTGGATGCAATTTGTCGCGAAGTTCTCACCTTATTCCATGTGGATTTTACTACTCAACTGCAATGCACGGACAACTCTTAGACTGTGTTAACAACTATGCCCGTGTAAAACCAATAAAGATATATATATAGATATATAGATATATATATATATATATATATATATATAGATATATATATATATATATATATATATATATATATATT
>JAODTR010038640.1:0-20189 GCA_025399935.1 Amblyopsis rosae | reverse complement strand
AACGAGATGCAGAAGTTTAACTTTGGGGCATCAGGCTCATCCCCAAATATAGGCTGTGCACGGGAGCCATTTTGGGTTTGTGTGCATATTGTGAAGCCCTAGCCCAGAGTGAGAACCCCCCCCCCCCCCTCCCCACACCCATCCTTCTGTACTGTCATTCCTTGAAGTATTTGTAAATGAAAAGGTTCAAGGTTTAATCTGGCGATCAGCCAACTGAGATGCAATTAATTTGTCGCATTCCTGTCTTCCAATTCTACTCTACACCTTGAATGCATGCTGGCATAAACACGTCCTGTCAAGCACAATGTCTGTGCAAGAATGATAGTTTCTCGTTTCTCTCCTTTCAAGCTTTCACAAGCCACTATTATGAGTCTGGGAACTATCTGATATAGAGATGCAGTGTAGGTCTGTGGTAATATGTCATAATCCGGCTCTGAGGTAGATAGGTTGAGATATACATCTTTCATGTGTTTTGTGTATCACTAGTAATTGGACCTGTGTGTTTGTGCATGTGTGTGTGTGTAGAGAGCATGCTGAGGACAGCCAGCAGCCCAGACAGCCTGCGGTCCCGGACCCCCATGATCACCCCGGACCTGGAGAGTGGCACCAAGCTGTGGCACCTGGTGAAGAACCATGACCACTCAGACCAGAGGGAGGGAGACAGGGGCAGCAAGATGGTCTCTGAGATCTATCTTACCAGGCTGTTGGCCACCAAGGTATGGAGATCACGTGCTTAATCATATGTTTGTATTCGGTGTTCTCCATCTTTCAGGCTTAAATGTATAGTAAGCCATTGTTAACACTTTTTATCAAGTTCACCAAATATCTCCTTGCATATCGCTATTTTATCTTGTTCTGTGTGTGCAGAAATAATAATCTGGCACTTCTACACAGCCCTGAGTGGTGCAGACCACACACAATAACAATACCCTGCAATGCATTTCCAATAAGTTGGGCGGAGCTTCTTAGGGCGCAGCCTATGGCAGGGCTGTTCATTGACAAATTCAGGTGGGCCAGATTTCAACAAGAGAAACTGTAGGTGGGCCAGATATTTTCAGCAATTATTTCCGTGAGCGTCTACGAGAGTGAGACATGGAGAGCATCCATCCTTCAGCTTGGTTAGTGTTCAATGTGTCACGTCAATGTTGAAGGTTTTCTATACAATTATTGGATGCTGCTAATTCCAAGTCTCTCTGGCATGTGGGCTTTTTAACAAACTAACAGCCACGCCCACATGGTCCAGTTTGCAATGCGGTGTTCTGCAACTGAAATTACATTTGACACAATGTGGGTTTGGTATTGACACCAAATTCCAGGTATTCCTACCGGTATGGTTTCAAATGTGACTAGTACCATACCCAACCATTATCCTCACTAGCAGGAGCTACAGAACCTATGTGCACATATGCCACTTAGACTTATTTAGTTACATTGATTATTAGGTCTGGACTACTACTGTACCTTACATTTACAAACAGGCTATGTCATGATGTCTGTAGAACAGTTAATAATAACACATTTACAGTAATATATTGACTTGATTCGTATAGTAGTTATACAGTATATTGAGCTAGTGGTCAAGGGTGCAATCCCCTCATGGGCCACATGGGGGCAGTTGGTGGGTGGCATTTGGCCCACATGCCGCCACTTGTATATTCCTGCCCTACGGCATTGAAGGTAGATGTGTTTTTGTTGATTAGATTTTTAAGTTAGCAAGCGTTCTTGAGAATGATTAACTATAACCTTTATACATAGGAACTGCCATACTGTTGAACAGACCTTGTTTTACCAACAATTTCCTCACCGTCTCAGTCCTGTTAATGACTGAATGCTTGTGTAACATTCATAGCACGCTCCATTATCAAGGGATATGGTAGGCTGTTTATTAGCCAAGGAGGGAGCTCCCAGCACGATTTGGGTTTGTTCATGCAACATAACTTTGCATATTCGTTATGTGTGTTCCTGGCAGGCTTGCATTTACTGTAATGCATTTAAGTGAAATTAAATTGATAGTGTCTATCACGGTACATCACTATAATTTTACTACATACTGTATATATTGTTAAATAAATGTTATGTATAGTGAGAAATACATTTTCAATTTGTTTTTAGAAAAACTAATTTTAGATATAGATTAAGTGGTTTGCTGAGATGGGTGTTTTGAAGTGTAGTGTTGAAATATTAAATATTAACTTGATAAAATACAGTACATAACAATAGAGAAAAAAAACTGACATCTTCCTCTCACTTCACTCCCAATTGCGTGTGTGTATTTTTTGTGTACTGTACTGTGCGTGTGTGTTTTGGAGGCGGTTAAAGATATAGGCAGCAGTTACAAGCATCCTGGGTGTTCAATTTTCCACTAGTAATGAACAGAAAACAGAGGGATATAAAGTGGGCTTGTGTTGCATAGAGAGAGAGAGAGAGAGCTTGGCAGACAGGTAATTTGTTCAGGGATCGGGGATTTGACCGTGCATGATAAAAATACAGAGAAGCAAATGGAATTCAGAAACTCATCTTGTCCCCAGTCCCAGTTTAACTGTCTATCTTTCTCTCTGTCTGATTGTCTGATTGTCTGTCTTACACTACACACAGCTATCTCATCACTTTGACTCAGGAGTGGGATGCATTGTGTTCCACTTCTGTAATAGTCTATCTGGCTGACTGGACATCAACACACACACACACACACACACAATCTTAGATTCTAACAGATAGAGAAGTCCAGGGAATTATTTTTTTCACATGAAATTAATTTAGCTATATTTTCTGTAATTACTTTGTAGGATTGTGGTTGAACCAAAGCCCTCTCCAGATTCAAAGTTTTCAGCTATTGAGCATAGCTAGCTGGGTATTGACCCTAAAATGTACACTGCCAGGGTTATCAATGCTTGACATTAAAGCATTAATGTGATTAATGCATTAATACATGAATTAATGTAATGCTTAATTCAAGTATTACAACAAAGCCCCACATACAGTGATGTTGTTGTCTCCCTGGGCCGTTCCACTCTCCAGGGTACGTTACAGAAGTTCGTGGACGACCTCTTTGAGACCATCTTTAGCACGGCTCACCGAGGCAGCGCTCTGCCGCTCGCCATCAAGTACATGTTTGATTTCCTGGACGAGCAGGCAGACAAACACTCCATCCACGACTACGACGTGCGACACACATGGAAGAGCAACTGGTAGGAATGGGGGGATTCAATCGTATACATTTGTTTTTTTCTTTCTATTTTCTTTTTTGGTAATGGAAAATATGATTGGGTTGTTCACGGTGTACTGTATGTACATTCACTAAATTTTTTTTGTACATTAGTGTTGTGATTGGCGTACAACAGAGGAGAACCCAAGCGTAGTGGCAGTTCAATGTTAATGACGGCCATTTGCCGTTTGTCTTTAAAAAATACGGTAGATGTCCTCATTTTTTCTTTTCACATCCGCAGTCTTCCTTTGAGGTTCTGGGTGAACGTGATCAAGAACCCCCAGTTTGTGTTTGACATCCACAAGAACAGCATCACAGACGCCTGCCTGTCTGTGGTGGCCCAGACCTTCATGGACTCCTGTTCAACGTCAGAACACAAGCTGGGCAAGGACTCTCCTTCCAACAAACTGCTCTACGCTAAAGATATCCCCAACTACAAGAACTGGGTGGAGAGGTGAGTTAGACCTCATCTGAACAGTCATATGTGAATAATGAGTAATTGATTACTTTTTATAGTCTTTTACAATTTAACACAAGCTATGGATTACTAGCCTGACTCCGCCCTAATTGCTCTCAGCTATAAAATGTTTGCTGGCATTATAGTCTGGAAACCCTGTTTGCATGAGTGTTTTCACAGGCTCCCTGCTGGCTGACCAATAAGGGTGGGTTAGTGATATGTTGTTGATGTTATGGCGTTTTTTGAGATGCAAAAAACTGTTTTAGCAATGACGATTGGCTGTCCAAGAATTTCAAAATGAACCTACTAGGCGTAGACCTCTGGAACCAAACGACTGTTAAGACTTCCAATGGAGCGTGGCCAGGCCAGGCCAGTGAATATGCTCTGGTTACACCAGGCTAATGGATCGTGTGCATAAGATATCATCCACTCAGATATTGCTACATGCTATTTGAAACATCTGATATGTCTATAGTCACTTAACATTTTCGCCTACTGTTTTCAAAATCAGTATTTGTTTTACTACCTACTGTAGAAAAATAGTTATAATTTCCTTTTTCTAAAGAAAAGTCTCTTCACCAGCCATTTCAGACTGCTTATCATGCCATGCTTTGGCCTGTCACAGCACAGATGCCTCTAGGTCTTGACATTGTCTTGTGCCTATGTGGTTTTCTTGTTGTGTGGTAGTTGTGTCTGAATTAAACTGAAAGTGTTGCTAGGAATATTTCTAAAGTTCATTAAGCCAGAATTCCTCTATTAAATATGTGAAAAACAAGCCAGTTAATGTTGCATCATTCTGGGTTGTAACCAATCATTTTTTTTGCTATGCCTCCACCTCCCAGTAGGCTAGACGGTCAAATAATTGAATGTTAAAAAAGGGCAGCGCCAACTGAACTGAACATTTTCGCTCGAAGGTATAAAAGTCTGTCCACAATTATGGGAATTAGAATGTTATGGGGCGTTTAATTGTCAGTGCTCCCAATCCGCATACCATTCAATGCCTGTTAAAATGCCCTAGAGGAAGACTACACTATGAGTATCATTTTCATTTTGATACCAACTGTCAATATTCTCACAATTAACAGTGGATAGTGAGTGGATAATCTGGGTCCATACAGTACTATAGTATTATTACATTACTTTGAGTGGAGCGAAGGTTTTGAATTTCTTAGCAACATGTAAACATCAAGTCCTCCTTAGACAATATCTCCAACATGGTGCTGCTCTGACTGCATCTTCGCCTTCATGCAGGTACTACTCTGACATCTCCCGTATGCCAGTCATCAGTGACCAGGACATGAGTGCCTACCTAGCAGAGCAGTCGCGGCTGCACCTGAGCCAGTTCAATAGCATGTCGGCCCTGCACGAGATCTACTCCTACATCATCAAGTACAAAGACGAGGTGGGACAAGGAGTTTGTGGAAATATCGCATCGTTATGTATCTTCACGATCACATGGATCAGAATATACATTCAGTATGCCCAAAATGTTTTAGATTTCATTATGTGTGATTTTTATATTTTGAATGTCTTTTCTATCAAGATAACATACTGTCACAGCAAGCCATTATGGCAATCCTAAATGTTTCCCGGGCATAATATATTCCCATCAAATATAATCAGGCAGTGATTTAAATGTATACATTTAGCTTGAATTTGCTTCAGGTAGTAATATGTTTAAGTGATTTTGAAGCTTAAAGGAGTTTGAATCAAGCGGTCAGAAATAACTCTGTTATAAAAACACTGAAGCTTAATGATGTTCTCTCCTTGAGAGAGTTCAAAACTTTAACTAAGAACTGTGTAACCGAGGAGTGTAACTGCTATTCGTAAGATGGATTCTTTTTTTTCTTTTTTTATATATATCCTTTTTAACGGTGTGCCATCATGGCCAGGTCTCCCTTGAAAAATAGATTTTTTAAAATCTCAAGGGACCATGGTTAAATAAAAGTAAAAAAAAAAAAAAGATTCCAAGATCAGATTTTCTACAGCCATAAAATAGTCAAATTAATATTGTGCTTTATTCATAGGTCCACCACATTTTGGAGGGTGTAATTCCCTGTCTTATTTGCCTTGACTAATACTGTGAGGCAATTTGAATTCAATTACACTGATAACAAATCCACATTTACTCAAAAGATTGTGGGCATTATGACCATTAGGGCTCCCATTTAAGCAAAGCTGAAGACATTTAGGCATTATCAACCTAATGGACATAGATTCAGTTTAATAATTTTGTCCTCCATTTGTTGCTGTACAGTTTAGAAACTGGTGGAACTTCAATAGTTTAAGTATATATTTAGGCCACGATTTACTGTACATTATGGCTGAGGACATGTGTAGTATAGCAGCTAATACTGGATTGGATGGAACTAGTGGTTTATAATATCCTTTAAAACCGCTAAACTCAGCAATAACAGCAATGTGCGCACACACACACACACACACACACACACGCACATGCACACACACTATCCTCTCATTACCACCTATCACTCAAAGTCTATAGTATAAGTTGTGGTGAGTGCTATGTGTCTGCAGATGTCTCTGTTAAAGCCACCAGCTCCCCCTTCATTAAGGCCTATTATCCAGATGTTAGCAGCTGCTACAAAGTGCTTGTCACTGTGTCACTCATACACACGCGCGCGTGAAGATGTACACACACGGCCACACTATATGAACACTCACACACGTCTATGTGCACAGTAGTACTCTAAAATGTGCACACAAACACACACAAGCTCACTTTCACAATGACCGTCAGCATGTATTTCACACCGTTCTGAACGACCCCTACAAAACACCTTCCCTCACAACCCCTATTCATGCTCCACCCCCCCACCCCCCTTCCTTCCCCCCGCCTACACAGGGACAGTGTTCTTTTAGAACATCATCATTAAGGGGAGAATAGGGCTACATTTAGCTATGGGGAGGGGGGGGTCTTCTCTTTGAGCAGTGTCAAGGATTGGATTGAATAATGATATTGTGTTGGCTCTCTATCATGTTCATCCTACCCTTCATCTTACATGTTCATTTTGATTATAAGATCGTCAGAATAGCGAGTTTTAGTGTGTTTGTTTTAGATGGAAGGAAAATATTCGATCCTCTCTCATCATTGCACTGTGTTGCTTCCAGTACATTCTACACACCCTTTCCATTTATATGCTTTTTTGCTTATTTTAAGTTTTTATTTTGGATTTCACATTTATATATATATATATATATATATATTCATATTTTTTACCTTTATAGTCAGAGTGGCATGACTATCTGGGCTGCAAATAAATCAGGCTTCTGGCTATTACTGTAGCAGTGGGCAAACAAACTTCAATAAATAGTTTAAGATGGGTAATTTGAATTTGAGACACATATTTTTCTCACATGTATTCCATTTACTACAGTTAATTATTTGTAACATTTGTCTGATCCTCCTGTTTAACTGAATCTCAGACGCTTTTCACTAATCTCCATCTCTACCCATCCTCCAGATTCTCTCGGCGTTGCAGAAGGACGACCAGTCTCGCAGGCAGAGGCTACGCAGCAAACTGGAGCAGGTCATTGACACCATGGCCCTAGCTAGCTGAGAACCAGCCAATCCCACTCTCAGCTAGCTGAGGAATGGCCAATCAAACACGTCTTTCCCGACCGCCTCTGACACCGATGACCGCTTTTGATGCTCTGTCTGTGAACTCTTGACCCTTTAACCCTTGCAAGAACACAGAGCGGACAGACTGCAAGGCCACAAGGACACCGTAGCACAGTGGAGAGAGTGCAGAGTTAGCTTGTAATTAAACGGAGGCTGGGTCGGCTATGTTGTGAGCCGTCGGTCCAGTCTGTCCAACCAAATCAAGTGCACCCTCCTCAACCTCATTTAAGACCTCATTGGACCTCACCTCAGGAGAGTGTTTATTCTCACCCAACCCCTCAATTCACGTAGAATGTTATACAGCAGCGTCATCTAGCTACAGCCATTAATCAGGTCTGGTAAAGTAAGTGGTGAACTAAATTAAATGAGCCAGTTACACAAGGTTACATCTCTAATGCTACGGCAAAGCTATAAAACAACAGTCAAGGAGGACAGCAGAAACTGGGATAATGTTACAAACTGAGGAGAAAGGACTCTGTAGAAGAAGATATGTTAATTGATTCTTACGTACTCCTCTGTTGATATTACCAATCTTTGCTCTCTCTCAAATGGGGCTCCACTGAAGACTGAAGCAAGACATTTTGACTCTCAGACAGGATTTGTTGTCGCTCCGGGTTCTATTATTGATTTGTATCATTTTTGTTCCTCAACTGCCTACTCTGCCCAGTGCTGTGCCACTTGTGTTACTGCTGAATTTGCACAATTTACAACAAAGGTAAATCAAAACAGAGAAGAGGATATATGAATATATATATAGATATAGATATATGAATACAAACTTTCTTTCTAAACGAAAATGTTTTCCATTTTAATGTACAAAAGAACTTTGATATTTCAGAGATGAACAATTAAGAAAACAAAAAGGAAAATCTCGTCATGTGCCATGTTTAATTTGAATGTTGTTTAGTGAAACAATGCTTTTCTGTTAGAAGACCTGTGCTATGATAAAACGTGAAAGTACAAAAATAGGTAAATGGCTAAATATATATATATTAGACACAATTACAGTATATCATTCAAGTCTTACAGGCCTTTTCTGTCCTATGGTTCTAAAGGTACCAGACATATACATTATGTCTGTAATGTACACCTATGAGCCAACCAACCTATAGTTACTTTAGAGAAACCAAATACAAGGCTTGGTTCTTCAAATCTCACCTGTTCAGTGACCACCATCTTTGAAAGCCAGCCTCAAACAATGGCAGTAGACTACTAGTAAGTAATCTTGTGAATCTTGTTTTCTTGAGCCCTTTTGTCTGAAACAACAGTTTATAAGTGCCATCTGAAATCAAGGCCATCTTTAAGCTGACAAGAAAGTGAACAGTATTGTCTTATTTGTTTTCTAGTCTGCAGTGAAGATGGAAAAGCTATTGAAAGTTTTCCTTTTTTTATGTGAACATCTGTGGTGTGACAAGATAATGAAATGTAGCTAAATCTATGAGTGTTTTTGTAACAGCTGAAGGTATTTTCTGTTTGTTTTCTCATCCTGTGTTTTCACGGAAGAATTGATGTTTTTATTTCCTCCAAATATGTGCTGACCTTTATTTGCATACCTTGCTTAACCATTTTTCTTTGGTGCTCAAATAGGTACAAAGGGTAATTATAAAGTCTTGAGAAACATGGAAAACACCAATTATTAGAGTAACCATAATTCTGTTTTAAGACAAATTTCTGACCTAACAACAGAATTTATAAGCTCAGCAACTAAGCTTCCTCACTTGTGAGATATTATATATACCCACTTGTCACTGTTATGTGTAAGGTTTGCTTTACAGGTTAAATGAATCAAATCAAATGCTAGACACTAGAGTTTATACAGTAACCAGAAAAAAATGCCCTTGCTAAAATGTATTATCTCACATACGTAGAGCATTAGTTAAGATGAAGATCAACATTTTACCTTTATAGGTTCCCATTAAACAGCTTTAAGTAGACTATTTCCTCAGCAGCAGGAACTTATGGTGGCGCATGTTGGGGGAATTGACTTGTTTGCATAATATATGTCTTGAGTTCAGGATTTTTTTTCCAACAACTTGTCTAATCAGCTAAATGAAGTCAAAATCCTGGTGTTCTTACAAGGAGCTTAAATAAGAATGTGGTCCATTTCACAATCATAATGTCACGATCTAATAGCAAGCCGTTGGGATGCAACTTGGTTGACTGGTTTCCACATTTATGTTTCAAATTATCGTCAAAATAAGATTTTATTAGTATTTACCTAAACATGAGCTGTATTTTTAGAAGTACATCTCACCACAATAAAATATTGTATTTATTAGCAAGCTAATTTAGCAAAGTTATAACATTATTGGAAGGGAAATTGTACATGCAGAACAGTTCATTCTCATTTTTCCCTAAAATGGTAACCTCTCTATATACCGTTAGCACAGTCTAGATGTAAAATAACAAACACATGTTGAGGTTGAGTTTAAAAAGTGATATTGCACTTCCTGAAACCCCCTTTACAGCCACTGTATAACTGCATACTGTAGTTGTACAGTACAAATATAGGCCTAAACTAAATAGAACATTCTGTAGGCCTGTGTGCTCGACACAAGAGTGGGACTCATCTATAAAAAACACTCGTATTTACAGGGTAAACCGACAAACCAGATTGATGACCAAAGTTTTTTTAGAACACGAGGAGGTGAACTCCTTGAGATCGCAATCCGTTTTCTTCCATTACAGTATGTTATTACTTCCATATAACTTCCATATATATCCTTCCATACTGTAGGTCATTTAGGGTGATTTTAATGAGCCTTCATAGTCTTCCATGCGCATCTTTAAGATTTACCCGTTGAATATTCCATGTGTTTTGTGTATGCTAAATCTACAAACTGATATGTACGAGGTCTCATCACTGCATTTTGTTGGAGTTAAATCGCCCAGACTCCCATAAGGTTCAATTTAGCAGTCTCAGGATGTTTATTGTGCATTTCGTTGTCTGGTAGTTAGTGTTTCATTTCCTCTTTTACTGGTGTTTTGTAAAAACAGTTTTGATGATAGGGAAGAGTGGAAATTCTTATGTAGAGACCCATAGGACTGCTCTTATAAGTTGTAAATACAATTCCAGCAGTATAGTACTGTATGTTAGGAGGGCATTTGGCTTTCTGGCGCTTTGCCTCTCACTTGTTATTTCTACTTGTCTTGTTTGCTGCCTGCCCACTTGTTGGGTGAAGATGAAAAGGCATCACATCACATTGCATGGCACCACATCATTTCTCATTCCGTTGCATCTGCAATAGTGCTTGCCTGTCTGCGCAAAACCAGAGATGGAGATAGAAAAGCGCAATTTGATTTCAAAAGGTCACGAGGGAGCGATTACTGGTGTGCATCCGATTCACCGTGCCTTGTCAAGCCCCCTCCCCCCGCACCCCTTCACTTCTGCTTGTACCTCATTTGCTGTGGACCCACATGCCACTGGACCTTAAAGTCCCTATATCCACCAACACAGGTGTTTTGAGTTAAAGTTGCTGATCAGACCTCTTCTCAGGACTGTATGGGTGTGTTTAGACCCCACTTGTTTGACATTTCTTTCACTCTTTAGTGAGTTATTTACGTTTCAGTTAGGTTGGAACAACGTACACCTTGCTTGTGATTGGTTCTTTGCAGCATAGCGCTGCCCAAAGTCAACACCAGAGGTCTTATCATCCAAAATATCACCTGTGTTAGTGGTTCATTCATTCCCACTCTCTAAGGTATTTCTTCCCCCTCTGAGCTCTAATTCTCATTACTGTACTGGTAACCTTCTCTGATACTGGTTTAAAATTATTTTATTAAAATAATGTGGTGTAATTAATAAAAAGAAAATAAATTGTTTCTTTCTCAGTGTGTTACAAACAGAATCAAATGAAAAAGACCTTAACACAGATTACTGAAAATAAAGTAAGGAGAATAAAAAAAGAGTTTTAATACTTTATGAATTCTGATACCTTTTTAAAAGTTTCAGACTTGAAGCTGCTGTGACAGGTTTTGGCTGTTCCACACCCATGTAAATATTCTGCTCTTTCCTATTTTGCAGATTTATTACGTGTAAATAGACGCGCATCAAGGAGAGATTAAACATGTTTTTTTGCTAAATCTGGCTTGTCTTTGATGTTTTTATTTTTCTGGCTCTATCCCTATACCATGAATGAATTTTGAATTTCAATGTATAAGTTTGGAGTTTGTATAATGTGCACGTCACAAGTCACTTAAAAGCACAAGGCAAATGAGCCATATAATCCATCGAAGGTTGCCCATTCTGTAAAATGTTTTATGTTTGAGCTGAATGACAGATCATGTTTACAATTACTAAAACAAAAAGGGACATTTTGACATTAAACAAATCTATCTAACCTAAAGCTACAGTCCATATCTTTCCACTCAAATTCCAATTGAGGTAATTATGGTGAAACCTACAGCCAGTATGACAGCTATAAGTAATCAATTTAAAACCAAACAGCTTTGAGCAGCATGTGGGCTAATAGGGCTACATCATCAAACACCTTGATGACGGGACATGTCTGTGGTTTTATATGCCATGTTTCATATTTCTGTCTTTATCATTTTCTTGAATTGATAATCCATCCATGGGGAGGCTTATAGCAGGTGATAGTTCCTCTTCATTTGCATCTAGCATCTCTGAAGGTCTCCATTAAGGTTCCCTTCAGAAAACCTTTTATTGAAAATGTAGTCCTCTCCCCAGGGACTGAGGAGATTTGACAAGCAACCCATCAATCAAATTAAAAGTCCCATTACAATAACATAAATGTGGGGGTTAAGGGCCACCCCAGAGAAAATCTGCCCTTGATTTTACAGAAGCCGATCTTTGTTCTCTGTGGGATTGACAGGTCTTTATTATTCTAAGTGCCTTTTTCCTGTGACCTGTGGGGCCATTTGAGACGCCATCTTTTATTCCTCTCCAGCATGGAGAGGTCTCACCTCACACCAAGTAGGGATGTAGAATGTGGAGTGATGCAGTTAACATGACGACTTGGAGCATTTTTGGGCTCCCTAGTCCTGTCCCATTATTCTCTCTTCCGCTCTATATTTGCCTCTTGCGTTTCATTTGTCACTGAAGGCACTGAAGGCACCGAGTGCCACGCATCACTTAAAACTACAACTTCAACACCAACAAAAGCTCCTCTGTCGACAATTTCTCCTTGTTGTGAAAAATCTTGTAGATTTCTACTGCTATCGTGTGCCTGGAGGGGCTTTTCTGTCAATTGACCCTCTCCACTCCTCGTACACACTGGCTGCCTGTCTAGAGATGCCCTCACAGAATAAATGGCCAAGTCACATTGACTCTTTGCCCCGCTGCTATCTCTCAGCTGGGGATTAAACTGAGATAACTGAGACTGCTGAGAGGAAGAGAGAAAAGTTGAGAGGATAGGAGAGGAGACCAAATGGATCAGAAGAAAGTAAAAGGGGGTTGAAAGGAATGGGGAGAAAGGTAAGCAGAGCTCTTTCTGCTGACCTTTTATTTTCTTATTTCCTAATAAGGCCACATCCGTATTAACACAGGTACCTTTAAAGGACACATATCTCATCTTCATTGCAACTTCATTGCAACCAACAACCACACACCTGAGATCTATTCATTGTCTATGTGAAGGCACAGTCGTTCGCTAAAGGTGAGTGGGGAGGTCTTGAATGTTATTTTTCAGGAAGCACTCAATTGTTCAGATAACTGTTCCATCATATACACTTGTTTGCACATGCCATCGCCAAATACGTTGTTTCTTTCTTATATGGGCAGTAGCAAACTTGGCCAAGTCTGGATCCGTTATTGTAAAAAATGTTTTACTTCTCACCAGAATCCTACTCCCATTCTCTTGTACATAAAAGGTGTTACACATTAGTTTGTGACGTCAAACATGTTTGACCTACTGTAGGCATACTGTACATTTGTTTGTAAACAGGAAACCTGTGAATATAACATCCGTGCGTACTCAGTCACCATTCTGAAATGAGTTTCCGGGGAACAACAATACATTGTGATCATAAGCCATTTGTAGATGTATTTATCCACTTGAGAGCATTTTTGAAAAGCTCAATGTTCAGTGCTGGAAGATGTATAGTAGTTGTGTAGATGGAGGGCCAAAAATAAAAGATAAAATTAGTTTTCAAAGGCCTTAGTCATATGGGGGCAGACACTCAGGCATTTCTGTCGCTCAGAAAAGGATGGGTTATATGTCTGGGGAAATAAGATAATTTTGTTGGATCAGGACATTTAGACAATCAAGCTCTGCTTTCTGTCAAAGCTGAATTCCCTCTAGTGATAACATGTACTAGTTGATTCTGTGTTTGTGTCAATAACACACATCACCAACAAATATCCTAATTCCTAGTAAAATATTTAAGGTGGGACTACATGTAGGCTATCAGTAATAGATATTTTTATTTTTCACTGTCTATGTTCAGTGGAAACACTCTCGGGGAATGACAAGGGGCAACATAGACCATAGCATACTACAGCATGCATGCAGAATGGCAATATATATAAGTATATATAAGATATATAGATATATAGATATACAAATAAAGTATGTATGTACAGTACATACATATACAAACAAACTTTACATACAGGATATAGTGCGCACGTGTGTACACACACATACCATGGAAATACAAACATGAATCAGTTTCCAGCTCATTGTGAAAGCCATAGCTTTCATCTTACCTGCTGAAATGGAATAGTGTAGAGTATAGCATTTTTTTCTACAACTCCTGGGACTGTATTACTACTGAAAAGACCACGAAAGTTTCAAAGAAGGCTGCTGTTGTCATGGTACAAGGATATTGCTGCAATTGCCATTGGTGAAATTGTTAGTTACACAGTCATAATGACGTACACTGTAATGTCATTGCTTGACTTTTTATAGATTCTATCTATATTGATGGTTGAAAGTGTATTTATGGATGTTCTCACCCTTTTAACATTGTTATGGAAATGTTATCCACTATCTGTATCTATTGTATAGGCATAACAGTTATAGAGAATTAACTAATCACACAAAATGTATAATAATTACAACAACAAAAAAACACTTTTTAAACATAAACATTTGAATGGTCACTATGTTATTTTCACTAAATTTATGAGGTAAATAAGGAAGTAGTCTAAAGAGGCAAGTTTAACAAACTTTACTGTTAGCCTATGGTGTCCATGTTGTGTATGCTGCGATTCATAATGAACCACTCGTGACTGAATCACAGTGAATGCCTGTAAGAACAAGGCAGATTTTATGGACACTGTTGAAAATCAGTGTCCACTGTCGTTGCACAGGGCCGACATGGACCCACTCCAGCACCCCCAGAATAGCAGCCAGAAGGCATTTGCAAGTGCTCAAAGGTCTGATTGCAAGGGTCTGTCTGCCCAAGCTGCAAGTGGCAGTGCAGCAGAGGTACAGAAGAGAAATCGACGTTTAAAATTCAGCTTGCGGGCGAACTCAGGCTATTTTCACCCTGTCTGACCCTCAGTGAGCCTGCCTGCTCTGCTCTGAACTGTCCCCGCCGGGCATTTACCTCACCTCTCCCCTTGTTAGCTAGCACGCCATCCGCACACTTTAATCATCTTTACCCCTCCCTCTCAGAAGCAGTGACAGAGAGCAAGCCTCGCTATGCTAGTGGTCACGCACACATCACGCATTAAATCTAGATAGCTTCTGTCTGTCTGTGTGTCTGTCTGTCTGTCTTGTCTGTGTGTCATTTTCTTTTCATGTCATCGTTTAATCTTTCTCCAATCACTGACAGTGGCCAAATAGGCTAGTAATGTGATACACTCCCAAATAATGGCCAAAATCATTAATGCCTGGCCTACCAGGCAGTAAGTGTACGTTTATGAGCATCCATGATGAAGATGTGTATCCCTACCTGCTTTGTAATACTCATAATGCTTCTCACTTTAGATAACTGTGCTAAATCCGTAACTTAAAAGTGATCTAGGTCTACAACCACACACCTTTACCCATTCACACCTCCTCATGTCTTTATCTTTGGGATATATTACCATATTCTATACAGTATATCCATCAACGTTTCATATTGAACTGCATACACTGCAGTAAAGTACTGCTGTTAGACAAATGGCTTTAGTGCATACTGTAGCTACAGGAAAGTGAAATATTGATATTATGTTAATTTGTGTTTTGACTTTTTATGTACAGTGAGTTACATACCGTTAAGGTCATGTCCTAAAACCGCTTGCTGCAAATTGACCATTAATTGGCCTAACTATTGAATAGAGATACTACAATTTAAACCATGAAAAACTGTCATGTATTACAGGTCTGTTTCTTCTCCCTCCCCGCACTGTGTTCCACATGGGTTCCACCAGTGTTCCCTGTCATCATGTCTCATGTGTTTCACCCTCGTTGTTGTTATCCAATGTGTCCTTGTCTTGTGTTTCCCCCCAGTCTCTTGTCGATCATTGTCAATATAAGTGCTTGTACTTTGTGTTCCTGACTTTTTGACTAATTCAAGTTCCGCTTAGCGTCGTACATTTGGGTCCTACCTACAAATATCAAATAGCCAGTATACAGCTTCAGATAACATGTCCATAGGTTAGCTGTACATTTATAAGTGGCACCCCATAAGGCATAAAGGAATAGAAGGGGATGGGCTTTGATGACCAGCTGTTTTTTTTGTCCAGTCTCTTTTGTTAGTTTTCAATATATTCCCTCAACTCGGTGCTAATCCTCCATTATCTCTCTGTCTGTGGCTGACCGTATTCAAAGCAGCCTGAGTTGAGAGGTCATATGATGCTAAGCACAGCTGAGCCCAGCTAAAGCATGTTAACAAAGAGGCATGAAGGTTTACGATAGTATCGTTTGATAATGGCAGCATTAGTGCCAAATTTAGCCATGTCCTGTCTATCACGTCTTAAATGACAATTGGATTTAAGCTGTAATAAATATTATTTCAGGAATGGACTGCATTGAAGACTACAGATCTTTTTAATAGTCTCAGAAAAAAAGCATCAAACAATCAATAACCACAGACTTGTTTCTTTGAGCACGGCCCGTATTGCTTTTGAATAAAATCCATTTTGGGAAACTGCTCAGAAACAGAGCGAGTTGATGTTCCTTCCAAAACAATTTCAAGGCTCATATGAATTGGATGTCACTATGCTAGCTGCCCAAGCACTGTAGCAAAGGAATGATCTACAGACAACACAGGTAAAGGCAGGGCAACATTGTAATACTAATTCAACAGATCCTAATACATCCTCCCATCAATATATGCTATTTAACATTTAGAATAACTTACAGGTGTTTAGACTATTCTATACATTCTATATTATATACTGTACAGGCGTGTAGACAGGTGTTAAAATAGTACAAGTGTTTTAAATTAAACCCTTGACTTCCTTTCCATAATACAAACATGCTAATGAAATATTTGTATTGGATGCTGTATTTATTGAACCAAATTGAATATGTTGTTAATAATGCTGCTCGAAGCTAGCTAAACTTGCAGATAGTCGGTCACACACACCAACATGCCAGCTGGACTAAACAGTTTAACCATTTGGCAATGCTAGTTAGAGAAAAAACAGTGTGACCAAAATCAAACATTTTGGGAGATGTTCAGGTAAGTTACACAGCATCTCCATACAGTACAGAGTGTACAACCAAGGTTACTGGTACTATAGTCTGTACTGTGTCTGGGTTAAGGGGCCATTTAACAGACTAGCGCAGGCCAATACTAAACAGAGCAGGGCCTATATGCAAGGCTTGCAGAGATGACTTCACTGCACCAGACAAGGTCAAGGCACAGAGAATGTGGATTTGTCACACTGATTAGTGGACACACAGCGCAAAGCTACAGCTAGCCACCAGCCTCTCACTCTATATATACACACTATGCAAGTAGAGAGAGAGACACAGGTTAATGCTGGTCAGACAGGTGTGGCTGTCAAAGGCTGAGGTTGAATGTTCGAGACTCAATGCTAGCCAGACTAACACACAGAGCTGTCCGACAGCATGGAAATAAGGCGTGACAATCAGGCCGATGGGAAGATAGCATTTTCCAGAGCACAGAGACACTGAATGAGAAGTTTTTGACTTTTTAGGTTGGCTTGTTATTATTATTATTATTATATTGTTATTGACATCGGTGCATTTTGTCTTGCAGCATTGATGTGCAACAAAAGAGTTATTTGCCATAACATCGGCTTGCTTCATTCAAGGCTTTTGTTCGGAAAATGTCATGGGAATGGTTTTTAGAGGTTCTTAACAGTATACCAGACGTCTTGAGTTCCTTAACCCTCCTCACTCTAAACGAGTGATATATGGTAGAGGGTGATACTATAGGCATCTTGTATCTCACCGTGAGCTCTGCTCTTCAAAATGTGACTCACCTGGTATTTTTGACATTCTGTACTGGCCTTGTTAGATGTAACGTAGGCCCACCTTACCTCCTCAAACTCCTACAGTAGTACAATGGATTTGGGGTCTACTGAGCATGAAGATATACGTCTCAAATATCCATCTACTGTATAGCAGTTTGGGAAGAAGCAGAGATTTGTAAATGTCCATCGAAGTGATATAGCGGTGCATAACCGAGCACATCTCACTTGGGTAATGGAAGGCCAAAAGGCATTTTTGACTAGTGTCCACTAGTGACCATTTTGTTTATGTTCCTATTTACAAAGCTGCGTAGAAACACTGAATTATTATTTCAGCTCACACACAGAACACTGAGGAGATATTTGATGAATTCATGTATGTGGTATGGCTTACGCACAAAAATGTTATTTATAAAACCTTGGTGTGCACATGATTGATCTCTATGCAAAGCCTGCCTATTAGTCCACATAAGTGTTGTCTGTCTTCACTACGATCCGCAGTTTGTGTTTTAATTTCCTGACTATATCCTCATTTGTGCTATAGCATTATATACTGTGAAGTTGCATGTGAATTCTTATTGTACAAATGCAGTGAGATTACATTTAAGAACAAATTCAACATTTGCATAGTATTACTATATGTATTGCTTATAAGGTCGTAAATGTGTGAAACATAACACATTAGATAGAATAGGGAGAGAACAGAGTTGGTGAAGTGATGTGTGATATGATAGTGATCACATTGTCCCTTGAGGATGTGATCACAGTAGCTTCTGTAGCCAAATTGTGGCTGGTAACGAAGCCATTCAGCAATCAACACCTTGCTGGGGAAGGACTACAGCACTCTTGAGAGAGACCAAAGCTACAGTGACCTTTTGCTGAATGAGCCACACATTATGCTTGATGAAAACCCATTGCTTGGGTGGCATAGGGGTCTGCGCAACGTTATGAGAAGCTTAGCATTCTGCTACCTTAGTGCTGTGGGACTGGTAGATATGCATTCATGCATTCATGCACTCTGTTACGTTGCGCCGGATGTCATTCATTGCAATGTAGATTGTCACAACAGAGTGGAATCGGACTCGGTCTCTGTCTCTGTTAAGAAATGCATTCCATCATACTTTGACATTTTTCAAACTTTGCGCTGGCTTCGTTGCAGCGTTCAAATAAACAACATTTAGCAAATCACAACAAAAACATTCACATAAGGGATAGTATACTGTATTCCCATACCCATTCCTACAAAAAAAAATGTTTTATCTCAGTAAAACATGATGTGAATAACAGACCATTTCACACTATTGTAGGTCTACTGTTAAATAGGACTACTAAACATTAACTGAATTTTAAAAGTAATAGCTGCAATCCTAGCCTTGTTTCCGCTACTTGATCATGATAACAATCAGCAGTGTTATCTTAAAAGGCTTAAATGCAAAGTTGCAGACACAGAGCAACTACAACATATATCTTTGTTCGTAGAACTGACTCGGCCATATAATGTAGGCTACGTTGTAATGTGAACATGGCTTTTCAGTGATAACAAAGTGTAACAGTATATGTATCACATTTGTATTGCACATATCTCTACTCTGGAGGAGAGTTACAACACTGCCAATGTTCAGTGACAGTAGTTGTATTGTAGCTGTAAAAATAGGTCTAAATACTGTATATTTCCAATGAATTTGAAAGATTAAAGGTTGAGTCAGCGAATGTAGGTTAATACTGCAATCTAATGATATTTACTCAATTAGCTAAAAAGATAAAAAATATAGATTATGATTTGAATATTTAAATGCACAGTATCTGTTGGATAATCCAAATTGTGTTTGGCCTCCGAGATTATAATGCAAAGCATTCTGGGTCTGACAGGAGGTGCCATCTTTAAAGAACGAGCAAGCACAGGAAGCTATGATGTACTAGATGATTATGTCCATGTTTAGTATGTGGGATATCCATGTGTGTGTGTGTGTGTGCGCGTGCACACGTGTGAGTTCACGAGTTATGGTATGCTTTTAGTGTGTGTGAAAGTCACGGTGAGCGGCCTCCAAATTACAAACCAAATCCAATTAGACGCCAACAGAAATTAGGTAGCAGCAGGGAGTAAAGACCCCATCCCCTCAAACCTGAGGCAGTGAATAAAGATGCCATGATTAAGTGCCCTTGAGCAAAGCTGGTGACGTTTTTCTATAGACAAATAGACAGACAGACAGACAGACAGACAGTGACCACAGTGTCACTTAGACAGCACATTGACACCACCTGTGTATGTCCTTCAAAATCAACACTCACAATCACTGTGAAAAAAGTGTGCACTTTTTTATAGACACATGATGGTTTACGGTTGTACTACACAAGATAATATAACAAAATAGATTCAGTCATACGACCACCAAGACGTAACTTGGTTACTCAGTCGCATTTTACTACAATTGATCAAAAATCCCTAGAAGAAACAGTTCGACACCTTGAAGCATCTACTTGCTGTCTTGACACAATGCCATCAGACTTTTTTTAAACAATTCTAAACTCCATATTAATAGACCTA
>JAODTR010038629.1:0-20189 GCA_025399935.1 Amblyopsis rosae | reverse complement strand
CCCTTGCTGAAGCTGCTGCCCCCGCGACCCGACTCCGGATAAGCGGATGAAGATGGATGGATGGATGGATGGTTTTACTAATTCAAATGACGGGTGTAGAAAGGCGTTAATGCTGCTAGGGTTGGGGGCTCCATTCCCTGTGTAACTCAATGTGTAAATACAGATGCGTATTGTCATTCAAGAAACAATATACTGTTATATTTCAAATGTATATTTTATTTCCCAGACTATTGATTATAACTCAGGAAAGTCTGACATCTAGTGGTTTAAACTAAAAGCTGTCAACACTCAAAATACCCTAATATTTAGTTCTTGACAGTAATTGAGGAATGTTACCCCAGAGATTATAGCATTGATACGGTACCATACAGGTTTAGACAGAAAAGGCACTTTGAAGAATACAATTGTAGCCTAATTTTCAATATTTGTGACCCATCCTGAAAATGCAAATGTGCATAAAAGGGGAGAATTATTTGTTTGTTGATTATTTAAGTCTTACAGATAGTTGTTTATTAATTACAATTCAAATATCGATACAAATAATTATTGATTGGAAAGGGGGGTTAAAGGTCACAAACATGTCAATCCTGTTTACTACCCTAATAAAAGTGTGCTTCTTGTCATGGCCTCTGACATTCAATACAACCATGTCAAGCTGGACATTGGGGCCACAGTGAAACAAGTATCTTTTTAACACACACGCACACGCGCACACACACACTTGCCCGTGGTCCAAATGACACTTCACTGCGTATGTTTTTCCTAGGAGCGGTGCTTCAGGGATTCCTTGTAGTCGAGCATGTGTGAGTAATGAAGCGATGACCACAACAGCAGACCTGTCACATGGGTGTGTGTGTGTGTGTGTGGACAGGCTGGTTGCTAGAGCAATAGAGCTGGAGAAACACAAACAGGCTAGTGTCAGTGTGGACATGTTAAACCTTTGCAGTGGGGTTGTCATTCCATGTTATGCTGGTGGTATATAGATAGATATGTATACTGCTCAAATGACATACAAAATGTACACCACCCCTCCGTGGTTGAAATCTGCATTACAAAAATATCGTAATTTTTCTTTGAATATCCGAGGGCATGCCCCCACTGTGTTTGAAGCCTGCGCGGCTGGCACTCATCTCTACGCACCCCCCCCCCACAGAGATCATAGGCTCACAAAAATCTCTACCTCTCTCGTTTGTAGCCATGCATTTGTGGACGAAATATATATAGTGGTTTAAGATATTGATGTGTACATTTAACTCAACCCTCTCTAACTCTGACATTAACTGGCTCTTTATTCGTATGGTTAGACTTTTATAAGAACAAATACATTTTATTAATAAAGCCGTGCTGTGAAACTAAATAATAATACATACAATATTTATAATGGAAGCCTGTTGACACAATAACTATTTTTAGTCAATATTTTGCAATTATTATTATTTTAATTCAAACATTTAAATATGGCTTATCAGTTATCTATAAATCACATTATGAATATCGGATGTGAAGAGAAACATTTTAACATGCCATACAAATTGGTTGTGACTATGGCTGTATTAGCCTTCAAGCTTTAGAGACATAACATGCTGTTATTTAGTTTTTAGCTGTTAGTGTCTGGCATATTGGCCCACACACTCACACACACACACACACACACACACACACACACACACACACACAGACACGCACACACTCTTAACAGCTGCAGTTTTGTTAGCTCTGTTTCCATTAGGCAAGGTCACATGTTGTCCTGCTCCCCTCAAAGCCAGTTGCACAAGCTGATGCAGCAGGTTAGAAGGTGCTTTGGTGTTTACATCCACTGCAGTTGGGTAATATAGATTTATGGAAGTAGTACAAACATGCACGGGAATGTACACACCAAAACATTTGCACATGCTAACACAAGGTGTTCATGTGGTCATACAGTACAAATGTCACAAATTGAGAAGGTTTAACAAGGTCTGTTCCTCCAAGCAGGACACAGTCATTAATAGTAATTCATATAGTCTTTATTGTCATTATACCAACATTACAATTTTAAATTAGAAATGTAAACAGTTATTACTTTTTTTTTAAACACAACTGACCACAAAAATCAGACATTGCTGTAGAAGGAGCGGTAGAGAAGGGTGCGTGCGTAACATCTCTGCATGAGGAGGAGTAGAGATGCGTGCCAGTCGCTCAGTTTACATAATGCATACTCAGACAGGCATTACATCATATAGGTTAGACAATTGCCCCACAATCGACTGTAACAGTATGAGGGGACTGCATCAATGATGTAAACACCTTTGGGCCTTGCAGTTGGCAGGGCCACGAGTTCAGTTGTTGTTGCAGGAGATACTTTGTGAAGCACACGCAGACTCAGTGGCCTCTGTGTCACGAGGGGGCTTGTTTAGGCCACCGTCCAGCCTTCCGCTCCAACAGACAAGCGGATAGCTAGCCTGGGCGGGGCTGAGGCTAAGTATGGCATGTGCCATCGCTGGAGGGGGCCGCAGAGGGGGCTATTTTCTCCGAATTGAGCCTGACAAACAAGCTGAGGGTGGGATTGTGCCTCAGATGGCTCGGAGGGTATCGGGTGTCTTTCTCCGGGGGTATAAATGTGGCTATCCCGCGCCCATGGTCATATCAAAATAAACCTAGCAAAGAGCGCTACAGCACTAGCACACTGCCCGACAGAGAAAACAAAGCGAGCCGCAATCCGACCCGAGCGTTACCCGGACATCCAGGAAACCATAAAGGAATTACAGCCCCCCCCCCCCCCCCTTTTCCCCCTCGCCGACAACCCCACGCGATGGACATCAAGACGGGCCAAGTGGTGCGTCCTCCCAGCCCCATGGAGAGCCTGGAGAAGCAGCTGAGCTGCCCCATCTGCCTGGAGATGTTCACCAAGCCCGTGGTCATCCTGCCCTGCCAGCACAACCTGTGTCGCGGCTGCGCCAGCGACCTTTACGACTCGCGCAACCCCTACCACTACTCGGGCGGCATCTTCCGCTGCCCCACTTGCCGCTTCGAGGTGGTGCTGGACCGCCACGGCGTCTACGGGCTGCAGAGGAACCTCCTGGTGGAGAACATCATCGACATCTACAAGGAGCAGCAGGAGAAGAAGGAGGGAGGGGGGCGAGTGTCCCCCGAGCCCCCCCTGAAGGACAAGGACTCCAAAGAGGCCATGTGCAAGGACCACCAGGACGAGCGCATCAACATCTACTGCGTGACCTGCCAGACGCCCACCTGCTCCATGTGCAAGGTGTTTGGCCAGCACAAAGACTGCGAGGTGTCCCCTCTGCAGGCCGTCTACCAGACGCAGATGGCCGAGCTCCGCGTCGCCGTGGAGACGCTGGCAGCGGCCAACAGCTGCGTCCAGGCGGTCGTGGCCCAGATGGAGGACACTTGCAACGCGGTGCGGGAGAAAGGAGAGCTCCAGAAGAGGCGTCTGGGCGAGAGCTTCGATCTGCTCTACGCTATCCTGGAAGAGCGCAAGGGCCAGCTCCTGGAGAGGATCACGGCGGAGGAGGACGAGAAGGTGGCCGTGCTGCGGTCCCTGGCGGAGCGATACAAGGAGCAACTGAAGGCCGCCGGGGAGCTAAAAGAGAAGGTGACGCAGAGCATGGAGAAGAGTGGAGCGGCGGAGTTCCTGGTGAGCGCCAAGGAGCTCATACTCCAGGCCAAGGAGACAGCCAAGGCAGCCCTGCTGGAGAGGCCCGAGCCGGGCTTCGAGTGCATGGATCACCTTACCCTGGACACGGAGGAGGTGGAGGTGCTCTTGGCCCGGATGGACTTCGGGCCGAGCCATGAGGATGAGGATGAGGAGGAAGAAGAGGAATAGAGGGATTTGTTATATTTTGGGGGGGGACTCTGATGTTAGGTTGGGACATTGTGGAGTGACCATGTAATATGATGGACAGTGGAAGACGACTCTGAAGGAGATCGCATCTACCGGTATTCAAGGAGAAATTGAAATGTGCAATGTTTTAGTTTTTCTGATTTTATTTGGTTTTTACTCATGCAAAATGAAACATTTTGTATTGACACTTTTATACTTTTGTATTTTCATCTACTGTATGTTTATATTGTCATGTAATACTTTTGATATCTCTTGAACTTGATATCATCATGAAAATAAGATATATTGTGTTAATGTCTCTGTCTTTACAACTGAAAACTTGAAATGCAAATCATGCACATGACATGTTTTAGACACTGCCGAAACATTTTAATGTTACAAAAAGTGTGAATAAATATTTATTCAGTTATTAAGTCTGTCTTGGTTATTTATTCCTCAGATATTTCATGCCTGATCAACACAACAGAAACAAGTGCAGTATGAATTTCTGGCTTTATAACATTATCTTTTATCGAAGCATTTATTCCAAAAGCCCCTTAAAGCTCTTAATTTAGCACTGACTTTTTCCTATATTTACATGCCGCATAGAAATACCCTATAACCTTACTTAGTGTTCTGGCTCGTGAAAACAGAGGCTATTTATACAAATGAGCTATGGTGAACAAGATTGCAGGAAGGGGGGGGTTTGCGTTTCTGGGCCTGCCCAATCAGACCAATCCAGTGGTACTCCTAGGAATGAAACTGGCTAGAGGTCAGACCTGATACCATTATACGGGAATAGAAAGAAACCCTTTGATCAATACGGTCTGGTCAACCTCATTGACCGTCACTGTTTCAAACTCAAAGATGTTGGTTAAGATCAAACTGTTATGCTTCCATGCGCATACACTCCCAGTCTTTAGTTTTGAGCAACACTATACCTTGTCATAGGGTTTCAAATGATGTAATGTTGGACGGAAAACAAAACAGATGATCAAAGCTGTCATGCAAAGGACATCACATACAGCATATCTTTAGTTTTGAGAAAGACTAGACCAAGGTTGATGGTGTTTATTCATGTTGAAATAGAAACAAAACTGTTAATCAAATCTGTCATGCAAAATCTATTGATTTTGCATGACAGATTATTGACTATTTTTAGTCAATAATTTTTATGTTATAATTTTAATTGTGCAAGTTGATAACATAAACTAAGCATATAAAATGTGTGGATATTGTGTTTTCTAACAATTTTAATGTTATATAAAATACTGTATGCTCTATTGTTCAACTTTCCCCAACTTGTGCTTTTTTAAAACTTCGCCAAAAAGAAACTCTTTCCTGTGATCTTTGCGGGAATGACCTTGCTGGCCTGTGTTAGCCTACCAGTCAGAGAC
This sequence comes from Amblyopsis rosae, assembly GCA_025399935.1. Classification (NCBI taxonomy): domain Eukaryota; kingdom Metazoa; phylum Chordata; class Actinopteri; order Percopsiformes; family Amblyopsidae; genus Amblyopsis; species Amblyopsis rosae. Next base: position 14,972 of record JAODTR010038629.1, on the reverse strand, counting down.
ACGTGGTTCCTGTTGACGAGGCTGCCGTATGATAAAGCCTCAAGTCTGTCAGCTGGCGTTCAAACACAGTCTGTTCACTGATACTGTATTCTGCAAATAGACAAGCTAACACCCAGATAGGCAGGCCTGGAAGATAAAGAAGAGGCTGACAAGCTGAAAGACACGTATAGCACAATCATTCATGCTTTTCTTATTGAGGTATACATTCATAGTAGTGGATTCCCATTGAAGTTCTGCTTTTCATCTTTCACCAAATACGAATTACATTCAATATAAATATCAATATAAAGTTTGTTTACACAATTCTTATCATTTCCTCCAAATAAGAGGGCAACATTTACAATTTGGTTAAGTATTAAGTGACTTTGACTACCGTCAGTAAGTAGGGAGCAGCTACAGTAGGCATCTGGGCATGTTAGGGAGTGAACCCATAACCTTTGAGCTGGGAGGCCCCTTTACATATGTTATAGTGATGTGCAGTGCTGTATTTAAGATATACTGACCATGTTTGAACTCCATTGACCAAAGCACTGAAGCTAGGCCCTAGATAACTGTGTGTTAAATCTTAAATGGTTCTGACATGTGTTCAGATGCTGAGGAAATATTTTGTAACTGTATTGATATCATCAGACTCTTAACACAGATGCACTGCCCCAGCAGTAAAATTATTAATGGGGCAGATTGACTCAACTGTACTATCCAGCAAGCATTGGCTGATTCATTTTCAATGTGTTTTCCCATTAGAACATCTACATCAAACATACCCAGAGACTAGTTGTCACTAACAACATTATCAGGTAACCACATGGAAAATACATGTTTAGTTCGGGACATGGGTAAAGAATACGTTATTCCCAGTGTCCTTTTGTCAGAGTGACCTTGCTCTCCACACAACGCACTGCATGCATGCATATGGGACTGACATTCACAAGCTGCTTTAGGCTAACTCATCCTGAAAGGCGTCGGAAATAAACCTAATTACACAAAACCCAACACACAATACATTTTTGGGGATTGTTAAAATGTGTGAAAGGTAATGAAGTCCCTGACATTAATATGTAAAACACCTTTGTGTCTTATTAACGTGGATACTATTAAAGATTTCAATGGGACCAAATTCTTTGTGACACCGTATTGTATTCATTTCCCTGGCTGACATGGTTTTGGTATTGTAGGTTAATGTGCATCTAGTCTGATGTACAGTATGCCGTGCTTGGTTTCACTCTAGTGAAACAGAAGCTTTGGTAGGTGGACGAACCAAGCGTTCCCAATATAGCTTCTCAGCTCACACAGCTGTTAAAGGGCTCACCATCTCCATAGAGGGCAGTATGAGCAGACATAGCAGGGAATAGAAATAAAAGCATTTACAAATTAGCACATAGCCTATGGTAGATGAGGCAAAAAAGCATCCATAAACACTCTTGACATTGATTGCACATTAACAGAAGCATCCAACATCCAGTGCCATACATGACAAAAATAGTGTGTGTGTGTGTGTGAATTAAAAAGGAGAGAGAGAAACAAACAGAGAGATGTCCCTCAATGTCAACACACCAGCATCAAATAACTAACTAGACTGTGACCATCCAGTGCACAGTGTCAGACAAGCGCAGCAAATAAACTGCTGTTGAATTCACCCTCCTGACCAGCTACTAACGGCTCATCTAACACCACACAGGCTGACTATATACAGCAGACGGCCGGCTCAGCTGTTAAAGTCAGCTGTATTTATTGAGTGCCCTGACTAGGTGTTGAGGCTGCGTTGCACGAGACACGGCGCACTGACTTTGCAGCGCGGCAAGGCAGCTCTAAAAATATTATGACACACAATGACAGACTTCCACCCATGTCCATAATCTACAGAGCAGCATTATATCTTACTTACTACAACAAAATCTGAACGATATAGTAAAAACGATATCCCTGCAGACTCATAACTACATGTTGGCATGTAGTTAATGAATAGAGCATTCAGACACAGCATAAGTGTACAGCATAAGACAGTTCACAGGCGAGAGATGTCTTCTATTGCCTTAGTAAAGGCAACAGATGGGACTTCCCCTGGCTCTAAGCCCATGCAACACTAGCTTCCAGGATATTTTTGGAGTTGTGAATCAGCGTGAACTGAGCCAGGTCTCACTCCTGCCCATGCGAAAAGGCAGTGTGCCACACACACACTAAAACACATTCAAACATATGTATAGATACATGCAGAAACAGACAAAAACACTCCCTATCTGAGACACAAACGTTCAAACACAGCCATATTGATAGCGTGCTGCTATATACAAAGTGTATGACCATGCGTGCGCGCACATACACACACATACATACACTCGAGTGCGCGGATGTGCACCCCACACACACACACACACACACACGTTATGCATCCTCACACAAAGTCGTGTACAGTTGACAGGAATTAAGAAGAATTTATTGAGCCACAAGTTATTACAGGGGGAAGGTACACTTGGGTCATTACAAATATATAAACCATATAAAGTACATCTGTGGATTGGTGCCTCAAGTTTTCCGTGTTAGTCCTGAAGAGGATTAATCTCCGGTATAAACTATAGTTTAGATTTTTTTTAAGACAAAAAAGGAAACACATTTCCTTGTCTGTTGCCATGGAAAGTTAACACAACAAATTGATTACAGCACACTTCAATTTGTTTTACAACAAATTATAGCATATTTGCCAGTCGCAAGCCTCTTATACCATCCTACAAATGCTCAGCACCCAAAAAGGGTTTGGCTTACATTATGTCACTGTGACTGCATGGAAACCTAAGTAACAGTTGCGGTGTTTACATTACCGGCGTAGACAATGTCAGTACTGAACATTTTCCGTTGTGAGGCAGAAATGTATGAATTAGGGCTTAAATACATCTTTACAAACATCCACTCATGCAGTATATTATTATACTCCTATCTTAACCAGTGTTTGAGTGTGTGAGACTCTACACTTTATGTACCAAAGACAAGTGACACCGTGGCCCCATAATGTAACAAAAAGTGTGCGTGTGGGGGGATTGGAGGAAAATGGAGGAAAGGAGGGAGAGGCACAGTAAAAAAAAAGAGTCTAGAGCGACGAGTTAGTGAGGCTGTGTGTGTGTGTGTGAGCGGCAGCAGTGGCGTTGCCTTGCGCCGTCAGTTGGTGGATCCACTCCAGGTAGTTGGAGACACGGGTGTAGATGCCGTATTGGCCCGGCTGTGCGCAGCCCTTCCCCCAGCTGACAATGCCCAGCAGGAATGTGGTCTTCTTGTAGCGCGTCACCAGCGGACCCCCACTGTCCCCTCTACAGGAGTCGCGGAGGCCCTCGATGTAGCCGGCGCAGAACATGTTCCTGGTGAGCTTCACCCCGCTCCAACGCTCGCACTCCTGTGTACGAATACGGGGCACCTCCAGGCGCTGGAGGACCGTGGAGGTGGGGCCGTTCTCGCTGCGTCGGCCCCAACCGCTGACCGTGTGCCGAGCCACGGCCCAGAGCTCGCGCTCGGCCAGGGTCCGTGTGGGCAGGCAGACGGGCACGGCGTACGCGGTGTAGGTCAGGGGCGCGCGCAGCCGCAGCAGGGCGATGTCGTTGTCGGCCGTGCGCGGCACGTATCCCTTGTGCATGATAATCTGGGCCCCGCCCACCACCTGCTCCGTGCTGTCGTTCTTACCGATTCTGTGCTCGCCTGGCCACACACACACACACACACACACAGAGACACACACATAAACAAACAAACACACACACACACGCAGACATACACATAAACAAACAAACACACACACACACACACACACACACAGAGACACACACACACACACAGAGACACACGCACGCACAGAAACACAAATGGTACAGCATGAACTAGAGGTCTTCACAGGTCCACAAGACCCGATCGGGTCGGATCTAACTTTTGAGTGTTTGACTCGGATCTGGGTCGGGTCTGACATAAATGCTATGATTCTTGGGTAAATGCGATTTACCAACTGGACCCGATAATTAATTAATACATAAGATACATATAATAACTAAACATAATATATAGCCTATAAAGAAGAAATTACAAAATGCATTTCTTTGTCATTGTTTGATGAAACTGCAGTAGTAGTATATAGCCTATCGCTCACCGGCGCCAATGAATGAACCATTCATTGGCGCCGGTGAGCAATTGGCTATATACTACTATTGCCAGTGTCCCTGAACATATAGGCAACTTGCTTATACTTTAACTTGCTTGCGGATCTGACCATGGTCCATGCAGGGTCCGTGATAGAAATTACAAATTGAAACATCGAATAGGACCAGCCATGGCTTCTGTTGGTAAATCTAGTAAGTCTAGATGAGTATGAGTCTGTAAAAAAATTTTTTTAAATCCACGGTACTTCTCGGGTCCATTCGGATTGATCTCAATTTATACGTTTTTTTATTTATGCAAATCGGGTCTGGTGAAAAATGCTTTGGTTAATTTTGGATCGGATCCAATTCTTTGGATCCGTGAAGACCTCTAGCGTTAACATGTCAACACACTGTTACAGTACACACACGCACACACACATACCTGCCACCACTTCCAGGAATTGAACCTGTATGTCTTCCAGGCAGTGAGCGGCTGTTAGGACCCAGGTGGGTTTATAAAGCACCCCCCCACAGAAGCCTTTCTTCTTATACAGTAGCAGCACCTGAAGGAGCAGCATTGGTCAGTATTTACCAAAAACCCACTTAGCTAGTGGTTCTATCAGCAGCGTAGCTTAATCACGACGGGCCCAAGTACAAAACAAATGTACGACCCTATGAAAAGGCTCAACGGCAGACCAGAACATGGCATAATAGGTAACTATAGGCAAAATATACCCAGAAAAATGACATATAGCAATAAGATGTTATTGGGACAGCCTACCTGTACAAGTTGACATATTAAGATCTTGCTCCTATGGGACGGCGTAGTTTATCCAAATATTTTATAAATTAGACTCCATAGAGTCTCTGTAAGTTCCCTTACAAACGATAGTATATTTAATCTTCCTCTATTTTATCCTGTCGACTGTTGAGAACCAAGTGTTTCACAGAACTGTTCGGAGTTACTGCGTATAGCATTAGCTACTGGCATTGGTTAGCTTAGTAGCAGCACTTCATTCATAGAACTGGAGTTCGGGTAAATATAGAGGCAACAATGCTTTGAATAAATGAATCCCAGAATGCATTTCATTACCTTAACGTGGTAGATATTCAAACGATTGCATAGTATAATATTAAGCAAAATAATAAATATCATTAAGACTTATTTGTTTTTAAAATAAAATATTGTTTTGGTAAAACCATGAGTGGGATCATATATCATATTATTTGTATATATATCATAGTAGTATCATATTAGACTTATTTATATCATATAGTAGATGAAGCAGTGTTTAAATATCTGGACGCATTGTTCTTGAGAGCAGCAGCGGCCTGCATTACGCAGATCCGGGCTCTGGCAATAGCTATGCCACTGGCTTCTAGGGATGGTACCGATACGATACTGAGATCGGAAATCGGCCCTATACTGACTTAAATAGCTGGATCAGTATCAGTGACAATTGGACAGCTGTAACCGATCCATGGGGCTAATCCAATGAAATAAATTTACACGCGTAGGGCTACTGTCAAGCATCAGCCATGTCTAACCTACCCAGGCCACACTATCAGCAGCAGGCTTCTAAAATGCATCTAAGTTCTAAAATAGAGATTGGCTGTCATATAATTTGCAACTTAACTTAAAATGTAAGTTAACACTGGAATCGGATCGGTACTCGGTATCGGCCGATACCCAAATGCCGGTGTTTGTATCGGTATTGGGACTGAAAAAACTGGATCATGCCATGCCTACTGGCTTCTACTGCAACTACTGAGCACATCTATTGATGTTTCTCTCAAATGATAGCAAGCCCCACTATCGCTCTCTCTTACATTCTAGAAACCCTGTTGACATTAGTGTTTTCACATCCACCCTGCTGGCGGACCAATCACGGTGGGGTGGTGAGATGACTTTGAAGTCAGGCGTGTTTGTAAATTGTGGTAGAGCTAGATGAGGCCATCGAAACAGTTGCAGCAATGCCGATTGGCTAAAGGCTGTCCAATAGTTTCAATATTAACCAGAGGTGTAGGCCAAGAAGGAGACAACGAATGTTAACACTTCCCAATGGAGCGTGGCCAGACCTTATCCACAGAGTTTTAGGTCTGGTTACACCAGGCTAAGCATGACTGTCTCTTTAATAAGGGCGAGAGTGTCATAGGTGTTGTGTACAGTACCTGCCAGGGGCATTGGCCATGAGGACACTCCTCCCCTCCGACGATACGAGCATTGTCCAGATGTTTGTCTTTAGGAGAGTTCAGCAGGACAGGAACCATGCCACATGCTATGGGCTCTGGTGGGGAAACCTCACATTGTGATTATATTTACATTATAGATGAACAAAATCACATAAGAGTTCCACTTCAGCTTGCTAAAGCACTTACATTAAAATATTACAGTTTTATTTAACAATGTGTTTTAGTTTTTATTACCACCTCATAGTATTATAATTATTAAAATGTTTATGTAGGAACTTGACAAGAAACCTCAAATGAAACCCTGCATAGCGCTAACAAATCACTACAGAAGAGTATTATGGGATGTAAATGGCAGCTAGGCGCCCACCTTGTGCCACACAGCTTTGGCCGTCGGCCTTCAGGGAATACCCATCGGCACAAGAGCAGTTGCGTCCTCTTGCGTCTTCCACGCAGAAGTGCTCGCATCCACCGTTCAACACCAGACAGGTGGTGGGAACGGCTCCCACCTCTGGCGGGAATAAACAATTAGCTCATTTAGCAGCAGTGCTAAAGCTGGAGTCAGCATTTGTAAGCGAATACACTTTTTTGTAAAATTTTGCGAATATGTCTGCATGTCTGTTCTGTGTGTGTATTGAACAAATGATCTGGTGCTTCTACGCCGCCCTGGCTCTGTAAATAGGAACATAAACAAAGTGGTGCACTGCTCCGTACAACACTAATGCACCCTTGACAATGCGTGCACAATTTGTGGGGCAGAGCTTCTGAGGGAGCACCCTATGGCATTGAAGGGAGTGGCCTTTATGTATTGACGAGTTCAGATATCAGCAAGCTTTCCCCAGCATCACTGAAAAAAACGCACACAAAAAAAAAAGCGACTAAATCTGGTCATTTGAGGGTCTCACCGTGCTGACAGTTGAGCCCGCTGAAGCCTGACCGACAGAAGCAGACATAGGCAGAGCCAGATCTGGTACAAGTCCCGTTGTTCTGACAGGGGTTTGACGCACAGCTGTCTGGGACTAGAGACAGAGACGAAAGAAGAGGCCATCACTACAAAGCATTCTGGGTAATATAATCAGACTAGTTGGACAGCGCGGAAATACATTAATTTAAACACATCCAAGAATTACAATTACTCAAATCCTCCTAAAGTGTTTGAAAGGTTATGTAAAATGCTAAAGCAGGTTTTCAACTGTTTTTAGATCATTACCAGCTTCCACCTTCATCCAGTATAAAGATGTAATGTGTATTCTGTGTGACAACTCACCATTATAGACATCCCAAAATTCTCTCTGAGAAAAGACACATAATTAGTAATGCTGGTTTCGAATATAAAACCTTGTCAAATTATATAATTATTATATTTATATTATATTATATAATTTAATTATTTCAGAAGCGTACTTTATGGAATGTGCGATCTTCTAAGGAGATTTTCCCCAACTGACATTTTACAACATTCTAATCTTAAAACCATAACTATAGAATTAGATTTTATCCAAGAAAAATCTGAAATAACTAAATATATTAATAACATTACATTAAAAAAAATGATTGCAAACAGCCTTCCCTTTCAAAACATGAAAATACTCGTCCAGGTGATATTTGAAAAGTATGTTCAGTGTTTCATATAAACAACTTTTATGAAAAACTGAACATAACACCTTCATTTTGGTACATTTAATCTGGACTATTACTATACCCTAAATATAATTCATGGTTTTAGATCTACATACCGTGGCTTCTGTGTGTTCAAATACTTCCCTAACCTCCTCATAGGAGCACTTCTCCTCTATGCATTCTCTCTCCAGATCTCCTTTTTGGAACTCCTCGAACCAGCCTGAGTTATACCTCCGTATTCTGACGAGGAGCCCATGGGCGTGGTTAGGCTGCAGGAACACTGAGACACCGAGCACAGAGGATTATTACACCACAAACAAAGTACAGTAACACGACACTGTCTTACCAATATACAGTAATAATAGATCCATCGACAGTTATGGTTATATAATCATAAATCCCCGATCGGTTTATGTTTGGAATACAACTGTCACACTAAAGTGTGGGCAGCTGTGGAGAAGGAGAGAGAAAAAAAGAAGGGGCAGGGGTGGGTCTAGGAGGACCTCTGTCAGGGGAGGAGTAGAGAAGGGAGGTCTTCTCTACTCCTCCCATGACAGATGTCCTAGGCCCAGACACAGTCAGTCAAAACAAAATGTTTATGTAATGCTGGTTGCAAATGCCAGGGAACTTAACAGACACAAATTGATTACCTTTAATAGTCAGTGTTACCACTTAGTAAGACCACTACTATCGTGCCCCCCCACCCCCCTCACACACACACACACAAACACACACATATACACACACACACACACACAAAGCCAGGCTTCCTTACCTGCTGCTGGACGGCAGCAGTAGAAGCTACAGGTGATAGCTAACACTCTGAGCCACATGGTTTCTGTTCAGCAGCTCAAGAGCCAAGCTTGTTTCTCTGATCCGGCAGGTCCAAAGTCTGTCCCAAACTGATCACCTCCCCTCCTGCCTGTTTGACAGAGACAGTCCTCCCCCGGCCTTGTGTGACTTTACTTTAAAACATGTTGACCATGTACAGAACATGTACATGGATAATATCAACCAGTTCCAAGTCCAGTTGTACTTTTTAAAAGATAGCCAGATAAAGAAAGAAGTCAGATTTGGTCTTAAGGTTTAACGTTTATTCAGTTTACCAGATCTCCCACCCCGGCATATTATTATTATTTATAATAAATAAATACACGTAACTACCTATTTGTTGGGAGAAAGAGTACCACAAATGTTCCCTATAGTAATAGAATAATGTGAAATTAAGTGAAATGTAAACATTACAGAGAAAAAATAAGCAAATAATGAAATTATGTGTGTTTACTTTTGTGTCTAAATGAAAATAAAGTTACAAAATATGGACAAAAAAGTATATATTATGTTATATAATACACAGTACTGTTCTATATAGAATAATTACTATACTATATTAACAAATGTACGTCAGGTAATGGTACATATCATGGTACATATCAGCCACCCCGGCTCAGCCTGTGGAGATGGTACGGTCTATCCACTCCAGGAAGTTGCTGACTCGGGTGTAAACAGCATACATATTTTTCTTGGCACAGCCTTTCCCCCAACTGACCACGCCCGTCAGGTACCAGGTGTCTCTGTAACGGGTCATCAGGGGCCCCCCACTGTCACCCTCACAGGCATCCTTGCCGCCCTCCTTGTACCCGGCGCACAGCATGTTCATGGTGACGTTTAGCTTGGTGTGGCTCCGGCACTTCTGCAGGGACACTGTGCGCACGTTCAGCCTCTGGAGGAGGGTGGCGGTTAGGCCGGACTCTGACCTGCGGCCCCAGCCGCTCACCGTGGAGGTGCGGATCAGTCGCAGGGTCTGGCTGAAGGAGCTGTTGTGGGCGGGCAAGCACACGGGCACCACGTTGGGTCCTAAAGACACGGGCTTGATGAGCTTGAGCACGGCTATGTCGCAGTCACTGGTGACATGGTTGTACTGCGGGTGCACCAGTATCTTAGCAACCTCCTGGGTCTGCTCCGAATTCTCCGTTGCTGTGCGGTTGAACTTTCCTTCAGAATGACAGGAATGTTTTAGCCCAGCTAGTGTTTTAGCTAGGCTACATCCACACTAGCACGGATACATTGGAAAGCTTACCATTTGCCCACCCTGCCAGTTGCCTGGTGTAACCAGACCCACAATTCGGAAGGTTTAGAATGAAGTCAAACGTTACTTCATCGTTATCACACTGAGCCACCCTTATTGGTTTGCAGGGCAGGGTAGCTGTGAAATCGCTAATGTGAACAAGGTATCCAGACTATAATCTCAGCAATAGATTCCACCAATAGATCTCCACCAAACTAGTGCTCTCAGCACTAGTTGGGTGGAGCCAGGCTAACATTTACAGCGTTTTCTAAAAGCTCTGGGTTCACATGGAACAGCAGACACCCTATAGGAGAATGTCCACATCTCTAAACTAAGTGTGTTCAGGTTGCAAACATGTTGTATGCAAACATACAATGTTTCCTCTTCGTAATTTCTGCTTTTGTTGTTCTACAAGAAAACAACATCTGCCGTGTTACGACACCATTTGTGTCTACACGGGGTTGAGAAATTGGGACTTGGTTCGTACCACTTGGTTAGTGTGTACGAAATGACAAACTAGAAAGAAACATTTGCATTTTCCAGTGTATCCGTGCTGTATGGATATAGCCAGACAGAGAGAGAGACAGAGAGAGAGAGAGAGAGAGAGAGATACTTACCCACAGTGATAGTGAGATGTTTGGGGTGGCTCTTCCAAACACAGTGGGCAGCAGTCAATATCCACCATGGCTGCAGGACGATGGCCCCACATTTATAATCACCATGCTTCGATAACAGAGCCTGAGGAAAGACAGGGCGACTGTCTTAGGTTTGCCTTTGAATGATTTATAGACATGTCTGCCATTTTATCCAACATCTGGTAATGAACACATCATTTCTAATTTCTCCAACATTGTTCATGCAGTGCTATTACCTGCCACGGACACTCTCCTATAGGACATATCTCTCCCTTGACAATCCTGGGCTGGGCCCGGGCCACTGTTCTGCCACAGGGGTAAGACACTGGTACAGAGAAAGGAAACTGTTACGCTAGCACGCTAGATTAGTTAACACGCTAGATTAGCGTGCTAGCTGGACAAGTGAGTAAAGAGACATTTTTCACTGAATGATTAATATGAGCTGAAATTTGTATAGTATGTTTGTATAGGTATGTTTGTATATGTATGAAGGAAGGATGCTTTGTCTTATTAAATAGATACAGATAGATTACAGTTACTGCTTAAAATACATGTAACAACTGAAATTAGTAAATAAAGCACTGCACTAGCGTCACACGAATTAAGGATTTAGATTTTGAGTGACAATGCTAACAGCCAATTCAATTTGACTTCCTCATTTCCGGAAAGTAAATCCAGCATACAAGGGTATTACAGACATTCAGCACAAAGTTGCGTATGTGACGTAGTGATGAAGGACGGAAGAGGCAGAGACTAGCAAATTCCTAACAGAGAGACAGTGGACAGCTCAGTGAACATGGAGGCTTCCAAGCTTCAGGAACACTGACAACAAGCAAATGAACACCAGCCAATCAACTTCTACCTCATGATCTACCTCATGATCATTATGCTGCTAGTAATCCAGAGCGCACTGGGAGTTGTAGTTCTACCAGGGCAGGCAGGGTAAGGCTCACCTTGTGGCGTGCAGCTACTGCTGTCCTTTGACAGGCTGTACCCGGGGGCGCAGTGGCAGTGTGGGGTCCGGTCTGCCCGTTCTGTGCAAAAGTGCTCACAGCCTCCGTTTTTATAGCTACAGCCATTCGATATCAGCCTCGCTGCCGATAGAGACGGAGAGTTTACAGACTACAGCAGACCATGTTGGCAACATAGTCAATATATTAAAAAAGTCCCCCGTATGATTACATTTTCTGTCACGTTGAACCGACTTGCCAGGTGCCATCGGAGTTGCAGTTTCCAATTTCTCAAATTTTTGTGAGTACGCATGGGTCACAGTGTGCATGGGCCGCACATTCTCACGTCAAGTTAGTTTTTTATAAATCAGAAACCTTGTGTAGAAACTAGGGCTGGGCGATATGGACCAAAAATAATATCCCGATATATTTAGGTTGAATACCGATACACAAGATATTTATCGGTATTTTCTAATAAGTGTTGCTAAATCTTCAGGCATATAGAAAGAAAATCAGGAAACCCGACAGAATGTAATTGACGTGAGCTTTCTCTGGTGTCTCCGCCCCTTTGACACTCTGAAAGCACTAAGTGCAGGCATGGAGGGAGAGACGAATAAGTCGAAAAAGTCATGAATAAATGCATAATATAACTATATCGATATAAACTATATTGTCTAATTTTATATCTCTTTTGGAAAAATACCGATATACCGATGTATACCCTAGTAGAAACTGGCATATGCATTCTTTTGTGCATACGCAACGTTTATAACGAGGCCCCGTGTCTATATCCTACTGTACCTTTGCCACAGTTGCGTCCCAGGAATCCAGGAGGACAGAAACAAACGTAGCCATTGACATGGGAAATACAGGTGGCACCGTTTGCACATGGTCTAGACTTACAGTAGTCCTTTGCTGTAGACATGAAGCAAATAGGACAGCGAGTATGCTTTATCAACATACACCAAAGGGGGCTGGGCGATACTGTATTTATAGTGGTACATTCAAGATGCTGTATATTTGTATGTTTCAGTATTAGAATTGTAGCGAAACGTTCTTTGTGAATACCTGTATAAACCTTCCAGAATTCATTCTGGAACGAGAGAAAGAGAATGGCAAAAAGAAAGATTACATTTCAAGTTCTTACATAAAATTATAATGTATTGCTCATCAAGACTACAAATATATTATAGAATAGACCAAATACAACACATGGACTGGTCTATAGAAATATGACTGTATGGGTATTATAAAAAGACAATATGCTCAATATGCTGGCGTGGTTTCAATGCACACTAGAAAATAGCAAACATTATTATTAACTCAGGTAAATAAGAGGCTGGTGGAACTTTTACACTATCTTGTTGACATACTCCATGATAAGATCACATCCATGCAACAATAATTTGACAAATATTGTACATTGAACAGCATCATATATAATGTAGCTCATATCTTGCTAATACAAGTTGGCAGAAAGCCACACAACTCATTACATTACCATTGCAGTTTGCTGGTTGCTGATATTTGTAATATCAATATTTGCCAAATTAACTGAAAACAAACCAGTTTTGGTGTCTTGAAGTGAATCTGAATCTGAATTTCACCAAATTTAAGATCAAGGTCTCAAATGGATGAATGTGAAGATTTAACATTTTCCAAAATTACATCCAGACAACCTCGTCAAAAATTAACAGTTGGTCTTACAAATTGTTCTGGAACACTGAAGATCTCCCGTGCCTCCTCTTGGGAGCATTTCTCCTCCAGGCACTCCCTCTCCAGGTTTCCTGTCTTAAGCTCCTCCAGAAAGATGTTAGCTCGCCTTGTCCGCTGCAGCAATCCACTAGCTTCAGCTCGGCTCACAAACACTGGGCCTGCCACAATCAATATATTATATTGCTATAGTTTCAGAAGAACAGCTATGCGAAAATGGAAAATTAGCAAGGTACGTAGCAGAAATATTTGGCCAAATTAATTCCATATTTACTGAATGTACCCACATTGTTGGGCATTGCATCTGATAAAGGAAGCCCAGCTACATTCATACAAATACAGTTGTATTTTAGGCTATTTTAGTTTATAGCCTTTAGCATACAGTAAACTGTTAAAGCAGTATATGCAGTTTTGTAATAAATTAATATAAAACTATCACAAAACGGCTAAAAGAAATGTACATTGATTTAAATGGAACTTAACAAATTCCAACTAAATAATTGACTTGGATAATTAAAATACTTTATTTTACAATCCACTTTATATTGGCATACTTTCAAACGTTTGATTGTAAAAACTAATAGCTAAAAAACTAATTAAGTAACTACTGGCGTATGTGCTCTGTACGATGCAAAGGCTTTTTAACGAGTATATTTACACTAGTAAAAGGATAATAACTCAGGCTTAATGCAACAGTAGGAAATAGATTGAGAAGAAATGCAAACTCTCACCATGTGTCAGCCCAGTGCAGGCTGGGATACCTACTACCAGCAGGCTGAGGCAGAGGTAGCTTCTGTCCATGACTGATCTGGGTGAAGTTCAGATCTCTGGCCCCAGCACACACAGCAACAGAAGCAATTATCTGCCTCACACACTGGTACGTGGTCTCTTAAACACACGTCCTTTCAAACCACATATACCACATGTATCCGATTCTCCCCATCGCTCTCACATACAGACAAACACTTCCTTAGAGTGTCTTTCTAGAACGAACTGGTCAGATAAAGCAGGAACTGTGTATTCAGATAAAGAGCTGTTTTGGACAAATTACAACACTTGTCATTTCTCACGTGACAATGCTTATTTTCAATAAATAGCACTGCTCAGGGAAACGAACAATGTATTGTCATCATACATTTTACATTTGATGTTTTTTATTTTTATTTATTTCTTATCTGATTGTGCATGTTACATTAGCTACTAATAATAAATTATTAAAAATATATAATTTCTACAAATCCCTTAAGCACCCCCGGTATGACTGTATGTCAATCCCTAGAATGTTCCTTATACAACTGTATCCTTCATTTTATCTGATGCAGTCACTACATGTACATTTTTGGTACTTTTCTACATTTTCAAAATGGATTATATATATATATATATACACTACCGTTCAAAAGTTTGGGGTCACTAAGAAATTTCCTAATTTTTGAAAGAAAAGCACAGTTTTCTTCAATGAAGATAACATTCAATTAATCAGAAATACAGTCTAGACATAGTTAATATTGTAAGATTTCCTACAATGGTGTGTATTACTCCCTTCAGAGAACAGCAACAACAGGCTCTAACCAGAATAGAAAGAGATGTGGGAGGCCCATTTGCACAACTAAGCAAGAGGACAAGTACATTAGAGTCTCTAGTTTGAGAAATAGACGCCTCACAGGTCCTCAACTGGCAGCTT
>JAODTR010038600.1:0-20194 GCA_025399935.1 Amblyopsis rosae | reverse complement strand
TGTGTGTGTGTGTGTGTGTGTGTGTGTGTGTGTGTGTGTGTGTGTGTGTGTGTGTGTGTGTGTGTGTGTGCGTGCAGGGCCGTCTCGGGGCTGGTTCCAGCGCTCCAAGGTGTTGCAGATCCAAGCGTGTGTGAGGATGATAATGGAGTGGGCCAGCAAGTCTGGCCTGGGGCACTTGGCTGACAAGTTCTTCACCAAATTCAACAGCGCTGTGTCAATACTGGCCACTGCCCCACAGCAGCTCACGCAGGTTAGCAAACACGCACGCACATGCATACAAACACATACACAGCTACAGCTGCTGTGATTTCAAGGCTGCTAATGTCAATATAGATGTCTGTTGTTGCTGTTGTGTCTTCTGAAGAGATCCAAAAGGATTCAAGTTTGTCTAACGTCCAGAAATGCTCTTTACACACGTTGTGTAAAACAAGTCGGTCAGATGAATCTCCGGGTGTGACATCATTTCTGGCTTCTGACCATTATATGTAGTTTCTGTTAGTGTCAGTACACTGTATGATTGACAGCCGTTGCTCTCCGTCCAGCTGAGCTGGAGGGTGTTGTCCAGTGACCACGCCGGCCTGAAGCCCGTCCAGTTGCATCGCCTTCTCACCCAGTACCAGCTCACAGCCCAGCTGGGCCCGGTGCCCGCATGGCAGCCCAGCAGCGAGGACGAGGCCTATAGCTACAGGACAGGTCGGCACCTGGGTCTGTGTTGGACTATAGGCCTGCTATACTGTATGTGTGACATTGCATCGTTGTCTGCATTATAATGGGATCACTGTTTACAAGGCCATATCAGTGGTTGCATTGGCCAGAGGAAAAATACAGCATGCGTCACTTGTCTCTGCTGCGTGATTCATCCATGTATTGCTGTAATACAAAAGAATAACACACAGCAGTACTAACAATGCTGCTGACAATACAAGTGGTTCAGTCAGGACCACTATGTCAAAGTAGTGTATGAGTTATTTCTATTTGGAGATATGGCTCTGTTCTGGGAGCTCTCTGCCTTTTCCATGCGCATACACGGAAGGCCACAGGCTTTCTGTCCCCCCCGGTGTACAGAACAAAGTCACAACGACAACATTCAACATGCAACACAGACGCACAACAGAACAAAGGGTGTGTCTAATTTACTGTCGTGCGTGTGTGTGTGTGTGCGCTCGTGTAGTGGACCTCCTGGAGAGCTTTGAGAACCACCCGCCCATCGTCCTGCCCAGCTCGGGCTTCAGGGTGGACCTGGAGGGTGAGTGTGTGGAGGACAGCATCTACAGGCAGCTGCTGTACGTGCGCCACTACCTGTGGGGGCTGCGCACCAAGGCGCAGACGCACGCCACCGTGCACACGCACTCCAACGGGACCAACACGCCCGACTGGCAGGAGGTCCAGGTCAGACGCTGTCTGGGAGACACGCGCGCGCACGCTCACACGTACACACATGTACACGCACACACACGCTCACATTCACACATACAATCTCACACTCACTTACACACACACAATCACACACACACGCGCGCGCGTGCAAAGGCACCCACACACACACAGACCAAAGATGTAATCCAGGCCATGTGCCTGAACTGCAGTTCCTTATAATCCCACTAACAGATGAATTAAAGGACTGTAATACTCCCAGTAAGCATTCAGCGGCACACAGAAACCTAGACACAGTTAAAACAGAGATAATCTGATTATCCTTTTGGCTGTCTACTGAGTGGGAACGGCTGACTGGACCATAATGCTTAGTGTTACAACTGCACCCTTAGGTATACAGCACGCACACGCACACATACACACACACACACACAATGATACACCAAAGGTGTGTCAGTCCAGTATGTGCACTGTATTTTGTTGACAATATTCTGGGGAAAACAAACTATTTGTTTACTATCTTAATTTTGATTGGCCGTTGACCCTCTGCTCTCGTCCCATCCCCATCGCAGAGGGAGGCGTTGGCCACCTCCCACAACAGTCCTCGCGCCGGAGCTCCCGCGGACGAGGAGCCAGTGGAGGAGAGAGGGAGGGACAGGACCCCCGGCCAGTCACACAGCAGCCTTAGAAGGAACGGCACGATCCATCAGCCTCGGCCAGCGAATCCCGACACGTCCTGCCTCCTGACCCCGCCCCACACCCCCCTGTACCCGGACACCAGCGGGCCTGGGGTATGCCACACTGCCCACATGAACGGCTGCAGCAGCAGGGCCGAGCGTAAGAAGGCCAATGACCTCATCGCCAATGGATTGGAAGGTATGCATGTACTGTATGTGCGGCACACGCACGCACACACTTTTGTTATGAGGGGACTATATAGGGACAGGGGAGAGCTTGGGGATGTGTAGGCTTTCAGATGTATCATTTGTAAGTGGTACCAATGTTTGACATGTTACTGTTTTTCATGTGCGGACCCCAGGAAGAATAGTTGATACCTAGGCAGTAACTAATGGGGATCCAAATAAACAAAACAAAATAAAACGTGCACACACACACACACACGTACACACAACCGCCTGACAATCAGTAAATATTACATAAGTGCACATCATTCACTTGATGTAAAAGTATATTTGGCTGTAATATTAAACAGTATGTTGTGACTACTGAATATGGCACATTGTAATACAATGAGTATTATAATGCAATATTTGTGTTACTATATGTATATGCTGTATAAGAGTTTCCTACATGATCATATATTTGAACGTGCTCATTTATGTATTGTTCCATGTGCCTGTAAAGTTGGGCAAAAGATATGAATACAAAATATTGCCATTGTGGATGAGAGCTTAATCTAAATACAATAATACATTATATACATTTTACTCTGTTCTAGAGAATATAAGAAAGAACACTATAAGAATATAAAATACCACTATTGCTGCCACTATTACAATTGTGCCAATACAGCACAACATTTGGGTTTGTACAAAGTATAGTGGCAAATTACGCTTTAGTTAACTCAAGTAATAATGTAAATAAAGTGTGGGTTATTAACTGTATGCATGTTATAGTGTTTAGTTGTTGTGGATTTGTAGTAAGTGTGCCATCTGCAGGCAATATTGAGAAGTGCATGCCAGTGTTTTCTGTACTGTATGTACTGTGCCTGCATGTCTGGCGGTCTGCAGTAATTATTTGTTTATCTGACCCAACCCTATAGCGAGACCCTGTGGGTTTGTTTGTTTGTTTTGTTTGTGGGTGCTGTGTGTGTGTGTCTGTGTTTGTATTCCTCTGCAGGGTGTGTTAGTGGGTGTGACTTTCCTTTCCCTGTATCCTCCCCTGGCTCCCCTTCCCTCCCTGATGAAATGTGTGTGGTGTTTGTAGTGGAACTGGATAAGGGACCATATGGACTGGGCATGGGACTCATAGACGGCCTGGTAAGCAACACAACACACAAGCACCAGTTAGCTATCCTCTCAAACACATTGTTTTGTCCACAAAACATTTACACCCACTTACATATAGTTATTAGAAGACATCAAGAATTCTGAATAGAAATCCATAGTAGCCTGTACAATGAACAATGATTGTTGTGACAACAGTTGTGTTCTGCCCACCATACCAAAAAGCTTATCTATCTATCTGCTTTTTAACTGTGGAACCGTTTAAGCCAATTGTTTGGTTGCGCATGTGAAGCAGACGTTTAAAGAGATACAGATATCATTTAAATAGGAGCATGATCTGGTTAGCCTCAAATAACTGCCTGGAAGCATTGATGGTTGCCATGCTGAGTGGCCATACTTGACTACATGGACATTAGTTGCTCTTTCAAATCATAAAGAAAGTTTCCTTTCTACAAAACTTCAAAATCTACATTATAAAAGCAACTTTGCGTAATTGTTTGAGCTATATCCTGCTGAAAGAAGCAAACAAAACATGAGCACAGAAGCCAAGCGTGCTAACACCCTGCCTTCCTGCAGCACACTCCTCTCAATGCTCCAGGCATCTACATCAGGACTCTGATCCCCGACGGCCCCGCTGTCTCTGACGGCAGGCTGAGGATCGGAGACCGCATCCTGGCTGTCAACGGCACCAGTCTGATAGGAGCAGACTACCAGAGGTAGGCTACTGGCAGATTTCAAACACATAAAAAAAAATCGAACTTAAATAAATAAACTAAATATAAATGACACAGATTGTGACATCTGAAAGAGGCTATGAAAAACTGCAGCTACGATGGATGTGAATTGTGTTGTGTGTTTGAACAATGGGTGCTTTTCAGGGGACCCTTGTCTTGTGCGTGACTGGTGTGATGTGGCTGGCTGATAGTGTTGACGCCATGCATTGTCGGTGGTTTCCCCACGGGGTTGACCTCTCATGCCTCTCCAACCCTTTAGCCTTATCGACCACTATTAATAGAAGGGTCACGGCCCAGACACTGCCTCATCTATACTACGTCTCCGCTGAGCTTCACGTAACCAGATTCCTACTTTCTCCCCCGACCCGCTTCTCTCTGCCCTGTACGTCCAGTGCGGTGGATCTGATCCGACTGGGAGGGGGTCGGCTGCGTTTTCTGGTGGCCAAGTCTGACCTGGAGGTTACAGAGAAGATAAGTGCCTCCTCATGTTAGACGCCTCTCTACACTGCTGCCCCGAGACTGTGAACGCGTATCCACAGGAGAGGAGGGGTAGTGGAAAGGGACATATACAAACACATACAGCACATACACGCTCGCATGTACGGTGCGAATCTCTCGCTCAAGTCAAGTCATGAATATGTATTAGTGCAGGGGCTGCCCCTCTCACCTTAGCTCTTACTAGGTTAGCGTGGTGAGCTCACGCTAGTGAGTGGCTGAACTGGACCAGGCCCGCCCAGACAGAAGTATACGGTTCAAGGTGGTTTAAAGCACAGAAAATGACAGGGTGCCATTTTCTTTTTTAAAGGCTGTTGCACTGCTGCAGTTTTTCGAAGAAATAGCATTGGCATGTCTAGACGCACTGTAGTGCGATAAGAGACAGGATACCTGTCTAGACAAAGGCACAGCTGAAAATCTTTAAGGCTCATCTTGAAAATGTGTTTTCTGACTGAATTGTTGCTGTATAAACTGCAGAATGAGTGGAAACAGCCCATGTGAAACTCCATTATACTACAGAATACTTTTGAAATGAAATGTTTTGATAGGCTAAACCTGGGTAGTAGATATTTAATTTGTACATTATGTATGAATGTTAAGTTTCCACTGAATGCTGAGGTAGAGCTCAGCGATCATTTGAACATAACATCAGCAGCATTTTCACTACAACCAATGGAAGTATTTTCAAACAATTCAAATGGCTTGGCGTACATTCAGGGATACATTGTACATTGCTTAAGCACTCAGTAAGAATCATTTGGAGGTCATTTCATTACAATGGGGGGCTATGGGCAGTCAGAAAGCCATTGCATAGAGAAAAATGCATACAATTGATGCATGTAATACAACAAACATTGTGCTTGATGCATATACAGTAGATACAGTGCTCCTTTAAAATAAAGTGGCCTCCAAATTACTGCATTACCCAACAAACATTTTTAAGAATATGTATGCCCCAGGGTTTCTTTTATTATATATACTGTATGGTTATGATACTGTATGTAAATGATTGTAAATAATTTACTCATTGTTTTGACAAGAAATGCATATGGGCAACTACAAGAAATAAAGTTGTTTTTCCCTGAAATATCTTGTCAGTTAAAGCCAGTTTATTCTGTATTGTTTTATCACTTTGCTGCAATAATTATACTTCATGGTTTGTACAAAATCTGTGAATTTCTTTCATCCAAGTCAGTTTCTCTCTGTGCAGTGTTTACTGTTTAGGATGCATGCACTACTGAATAAAACAGTATTGGGTAGTAAACACATTTTACTGCCTGTAGATGTGTTTTTAATATGATTAGGAATGACAATTGTGCTGCTGTGCAACGTGTTCAAAAGGCTTAGAACCTCAGACAGGTGTTTGGAGTGAATGTTGTTTACTAGAGCTCTTTCAAGGTTGAATTTGGGTGGAGCCAAATGGCATATTTGCTGAGGTCAGCAAACATTCCAAAGAATTAATAAAATTATGGTGTCCATTTAATACGTTCATCAAAACAGACGCATGGGAACTGTCAATCAAGTCGGATCGGTATACGCCCAGACAGTCCTGAGATGAGGATGTCTCGGCCACATGAAATCCTTTACAGACCCACATTGAATAAGATGTCATAGCCAAGTCAATGTCAATAATGATTTTTAATTTGTGCTACATTGTGATTTTAATAAATCACAAAAACATGAACATTTAAAAAGACATATTTAAACTTCTCTATTTCCAAAACATTTATGGTTTGATGACAGCTATTCATGGGTAGCAAAAATATTTTTTCTCTATGCAAAATAGGGAAAAAAATATTTTTGAAAAGCTTTGTCATATAGCAGATAGAAAGAGCAGCATACAATCATTATGCATCTTTTTATTTAAATGTTCTATTATTGTGCAACAATCAATACATCTGGCGCAGCTTGCGATCGATTGACAGCAAAATTGAGGCAGAGTGAGAAAGTGAGAAGTATGGAGGATAGAATGCAGAGGTATATCTCATGGCCCCAAGCCTTACAAGACATGGCTTCACATTACCTCTATCTGTCAAAAGGGAGGAAACTGAAGAGGAACAGTATACATGGCATCGAGAAATGAGGAAAAGGTAAGTGTGAAGATGTTGGTCCCGCCCCTTGCCCTGATAAAACTGCCTGAAGTATGCTAATGCATCATCGCAACAATTCATAATCATTAATAACAACATTGTAGTGTAGCAGTGAAACATGTTAAAGAGCTGTTAATGTTCTAAAAATGTAAAGCTGTCTAAAGGTTAAAATAAAATAATGCCAATGGAAAAGAAGAAACATTTAAGGCTTTAAAGATTATTACAATAATGCTTTTCCCCAGCTAAAGAACAAACAAAAATGTCCAGAAGGCTGTTCTATCTTTCCTCCTACTATCGTCGAAACGGAAACAACTAAAACAACAATCAGTTTGTCTACTTTATTTGAGCTCCGTGTCAATTGATTCCCTCAGTTCACCCCCTACACCCCCCCTCTGCACCCCCACTGTAATGCTCTCGATTAGCTGGTGACTGGAGACCTGCTGGTCTGAATGAAACTGAGCTGGGCTTAGTGGAAACTGCTGGTTTCAGACCACCTTTCAGTTCTGCTCGACGACTAAAGAACCTTCTCGTGCATATTTTCTTGCTTTTAACCGTCTCACTACTCCATTATGTTTAACTCAATTTAAAAACCCCTCTTGGTGAATCGCGGTGACGCATATCGCCCGTAGCCGACACAGTTGTGTCGGTGTGCAGAATGCGTCACACACAGCAAGGCAGTGACTCGAATTAGGGCTGTTTCTTTGGCCTGCAAGTAATTACAACAAAGTCAAGAGGATTCAGGCGCTCGCGAAAGATTAATAAGTGGATATGAGAGCAGTGAAGTATGCAAGATCCACATCGCATCACTTCCGTTTGTCGCCTGACGATGCCTGGGCACACTTAAAAGACACTGTCAAAACAATGCACGCTACTCAAATGGTTGTGGCTTTTCCCAAAACGTCCTGAATGCCGTGCTTCTACTTCTCTTCAGTTTGACAGAGGCTGTGTTGCATATGGCTATGGCTGTGTCGCCCGCTGGTTGGTACGGAGGATGGAGCAGTTGAAGGGGAACATGTTGGAGGGTCCCCACGTCCGTGCCTAGGACTTACTTCATAGAGTCATGCATCTGTGACGCCATGGTAACGATGACGGGCTGCTGTGCAGATGTGAGCTGCTGTGGCCGAGAGGAGGAGTCGGTGCCCTCCTCGTCCTCCACCTTGGGCCTCTTAGCCTGGGGCTCACCTGGCTGCTTGGCCAGGCCCTCTGCTCCCGCGCTGGGCTGCCTGCTCACCTGGACTGGGGGGGAGCTGGAGGCCTGAGCAGCCAGGATCTGCAGAGGGTTGCTAAGGGCTGGGGGGGGGAAAGGGGGGCGACGGGAGAAACAAGACACTGACTACAGTCCGATCAGAAAGCGTTACTATCATCTAGGTTCTCGTTTACTTGTATTATTGCTATACATTTTTAAAGATGGTTATTTTCTTGTGTATGCCTACTCTAAGAAAATTGTAATGTCTAGCAAGTGTTCATGTCTCTTTAGAATACTACATTTCCATTAAAAGGTTATTTCCATATGTTTTATTAATGGAAAAACAGTCATGATCATGAACAGTGCATGTCTACCGCGCCCGCTGCCTTGGACGGTCGGTCACCATTCATTTTCTATGGAAGACGTTGTCTGCTGCGCTAAGGAAGGTTGCACAGCCGTTTGAGCAGCTCCGGCACATCAGGAAGTTTGGCAAAGATTAATATTATGCAAATTTATCTGGCAAACGATTACCCAATGGAAATTAGGCTCTTCCTTGTGGATCTCTCATTGTATTTTAACATTTTGCAATGGCGCATGTGAAACATTCTGTTCTGCATGTCAAAGCGTGTCAAAGCGTTTTATAGCATTTCCCCTTTTATGTGACCATTCATTGGCATTCTATACAAGTAAAATAGTGCTTGGACGAAGGTAGGGCTAAACGATTAATCGTTTTCAAACCGAAATTGCTATTTGAACCAATGCGATTATCAAATCGCAAAGCATGCGATTTATATGCCCATCTGACCCGGTATTTTTTGTAGCGTCAATGGTTGTATATGAATGCCGTCCTCCTTGTTTGAGGGTAATTCTAACTATCAGCGCGGTGCTCCTCTAGGTCTACCAGTCATGCTTTGAAATTCAAGACAACTATATGTCTATGGTAGCCTATGTAGCCTGCCTACACGGCACGCCCACCAACAACACATGAATCACAAGGAAGCACATTCGTGAGAGCTCTGCTCAAAATTGCCTCCGCTGAGCTAGAGGCAACGTCGGAAAATGTAGGGTAATCTCAAAGAAAAGCAAAGAGTGGTCAACAGACACACCACCTGGATTGGTTGTTTCCGAGGAAGTTGGCGACAGGGACCCTATTAGCACGCTTGTGCGCGACCGTCCAAGATGTTCAACCAAGCCAAATCGACATGCTGGCAGCCAGCATCCGGTTCATAAGATGCATTAAAAAGTAAGACACATAGCATATTTAGCCTACTCTTTTTAAGCCAAATGCGAACGGTGAATGTAACTCGGTACCATAGTCGGACATGCTTCACGGCAATGAGAACATTACAATCTCAGGCAGAGATAAATCATGTCCAAGATGAAGTTATGTGTGCTGCATCTGTGTAAATAACAGCACGCATAACTGTTGCATAAAAGTTCCGACTGATTGGCTGATCACCTATAAGCACCACAAAATAACAACAGCGCCCAGTCAATATTTTGATGCCATCTCATATGGTAATGCTCCATAACATGTTTTAAAAATGTTTATATATATATATATATATATAACACAAATATCGCAAATCAAATCGCAATCTCGGTCATAAAAATCACAATTAGATATTTTTCCAAAATCTCTCAGCCCTAGACAAAGGTGGCAGAGATAGTGTAAATGAAATAGTTTCATGTTAAATTTAACAAAGAGGAACCAAAAGGCCATAGCAATGATCTGAGGAGCACCCATAAGCGGCCAAGTGAGGGAAGGCTTGTAGTGGACATGCACCGTTAGAATCAACATGGCAATGGCTATGCAGGAATTACCACAGGTATTGGCAAGGCTGACTGCCATGGCTACGGCAGCAGTGGTGTGTTTGCCATTCTGGGTAACAGGACGAACAGGAAGTTGATGTAACCCCAGAGACAGTGTGCGGCCTTCCCACCCCTGACCTGCTCCTTCTACTGTCTGGATCACCCGCTCACGCTGCTGGACTTCTGATGGAAACAGACCAATCACATCACACCAAAACATGACAATTACATTCCTATACAGCATGTTAATTAAATTCATTTTACTTACATACATACATACATACACACACACACACACACACACACACACATACATACATACATACATACACACACACACACATATATACATACACACACACACATATATATCTTGTTCGCGAGTGAGGGGACATTGGAGCCGGAGATTGGCCGGAGAATTGGAGCAGCGGGAGCGGTATTGCAATCACTTTACCGCACCGTTGTGACGAAAAGAGAGCTGAGCCAGATGGCAAAGCTCTCGATCTACTGGGCAACTTTTGTTCCTACCCTCACCTATGGTCATGTCCGAAAGAACTAGATCACGGGTAAATTCTCCAAAAAATCTAGTAAAAAGCCCTCTCCCCAAAGGCAACACATCCCTTTCCAAAATATTGCTTCCAGCACCCCCCTCCATCCTCTGGAGGCCCCCTGGGGGGGCAGTACCGACCATGTGAGAAACATTATTCTAAATGCAAAACATTGCTACAGAAAACACATTTCTATAAGCTCACCCCTACCCTCTGTCGCCCCCTGTGGTCCTGGGGTGGTACTGCAGGCAGAGGAGGCAACGTATCCATTAGGGGGGTTGGAGGCCAGAGGAGCGTTGGCCACCACTCGCAGCATGGTGACAGCGGGCTGTGCTGGACTCTGCAGCAGGTGAAAAGGCTGGGCCTGGCCCCCACCTCCAGGAACCAAGGCTAGGGCCTTCCCCAGGCCCGAGGGCAAGGCTGCAGGGTGGGCGGGCGCAGCCATGATCACATGCTTGTTGCTGACTGGAGAACCTGGAGGCAGAAAGAAAAAAAAAAAAACAATAATAAAAAAACATTTGACTGTGGTCTGCTAGTGCGTGCGAGAAGTACCTGGCGCGCTTTGGGAGTAGCGATACTCTGGCACAGACGCCAGCTTGTGAGAGAGCTGCTCGTGGTGGTCGTGGGGGACGGGGGAGCCCTCTCTGCTCAAACATTCGGGAGTCTGCAGGCCGCTGGAGGAAGGAGACAGCAGGCCCTGGTGGGTCGGGGAGGCTGGAGCACTCCTGCACAACATACAGGGAAGGAGGGGCAAACAAGGCTTGTGAGGGAATAACAGCTTCAACAAGAAGCTGTTGGCACACATGCGGCCAATGCTGGAGGTACTGCAGGGCACTGCCACTAGCACCTGTCGAGCGGAGAATTATAGGAACCAGACTTACTTTGTTCTATCCATTGACATGATAGCCAGGAGAAGCAGAAAGAGGAAAACAATTAAACAGACTGAACATAATAGCGGCGTGTGTGTGTGTATGGAGGTCACACCTGGAGGATAAGGGTCCAAAGGGCGTCCTGAAACAAGCCACGCCCCTCTGCCGTCTCTTCCTGAAAGCCTGCTCCACCAACTTGCTCTCAGAGGCGGAGTCCACGCGCCAAAAGCTCCCTTTCCCAGGCTCGTCCTGGGAACGGGCCACTTTCAGGAAGTAGCGGTTCAAAGACAGGTTGTGTCTGATTGAATTCTAGAAGAAATAAATGCATAACAAACCAGAACAATAAGGCAGAAACAAAGCTAATTCATTTAGTCACGTGTCGTGTGTATAAGTCACTTGGTCACCAGGGTAACGGAGTCAAAGCTTCCATTATTGTTAGGATTTGTGAAAAGCCATGGACAGATGAAAACACATAACAAAAATAGGAGAGACCGGTTCAACGAGGCAGGGGTCCTTGCCTGCAGTGTTAATTTTGGCAGCAATTTTAGATTTAGTCTTAGTCTTAGTCTTAAAACGAAAATGCTTAATAGTTTTAGTCACATTTTAGTCATTTCCATTCTAAATAGTTTTAGTCTATTTTAGTCAACGAAAATAGAAAAGCGTTTTCGTCACTTTTAGTCAAAATGTGTTCTCTCTATAAACAAATGTAAAAGTCTAATACCGGTACCGTATGGCCTGTTGCATGCAGATGATATGGTAGCATAGTCGACAGTCAAGCTGTAACCCTTTATTCAGCCTGGTAGGACAATTTGACAAGTTATATTGTCCCTTCAAATTCATTCATTCATTTGAACCTGGAAGGCAACTAAGGTAAGGAATCCAGATTAGCGCTGTACGTTAATGTTTACTTTTAAGACCAGCGTGCATATGGAATCGACCTGGAATTCTGTCAATCTGTCCTACCTTGTCAGATTATCCTACTGTAGAGCAAAAATTATAGTTATCTGTCGATCTGTCACTGCAGTAATGTGAACGCGATCGTGACAAGACCGTCTCGCCTGCCAAATTTTGCATTGTGCTGCCAATTTATGTGCGCAGTTACGGTTGATCATATGGTCTCGCCAGCCGGCAACCTGCACACTTGTGTGTGCAATTACGGTAAATCATACACAGGCAGAGTTTTTACATTTAAGTATGAAACTACGGTAAATTATATATGCAGGCAGTTTATACATTTAAATCATACCACTAACGTTTTCGTCTAGTCTCTTTTCGTCAACGAAAATACAGCTTCAATTCAGTCCTAATTTTTTATCATCAGTGATCTATTTTCGTCTTGTTAAAGTCTCGTTTTAGTGATGGAAATGAACACTGCTTACCTGCCAACCCTTGTCTGCAGTGCGGTAGTATGGGTAGTGTTTGGTGATGTGTGCGTAGATACCGCTCAGGGTCAATTGTCTATCTGGGGCCGATGAGATGGCCTGGACTATTAGCTGAGCATAGGAGTAAGGGGGCTTGGACTCATCCTGAAAACATTTAAGACATCATCTTAAACTGTATACAAACATTGGCAACCAATATTGTGTGTGTGCGCGCTTTGGGGGAAAACACTTCTGGTATTACACCCGGCATTCACACGCAGCGGAAGTTAATACTGCTCTGCTCTGTGGACATTGCTGATGCCAGATTTCCATTTGCCTGCAAAATGTGTACAACAAACAACTCCGTCCACATTGGATTTGGTTGTGATATATCTGTAATTTAGGATGATTTAATACCATTAATTCTACCCATTATGTGGTGAGTGATTTCAGGGAGCACATTATATGATGGATATATTATCAGAGCTTGTAGTTTGAAAAAACGCCTCCCATAGAAGGGTACAGCAACACTGTCCACTACTCTTCAGTATGTCCATGTTCAAATGCTAGTACTCTTCCAAACAATAGAATTCCATGGTATAATAAGCACCATATTGTGCAGCATCTGTACAGTACATGGCAAACATTGTAAACTGTCAAATAACTGGCAAGTCTGATCCAAATATGATAAAAACTTGTTGCACACACACACACACACACACACACACAGACCAATCACATTACGTTGTGCATACATGCCAGTGTAATAACAACACCCGAGACAGATGCAAGTTCTCACCTTGGGACTGTCTCCACCTCCCGATTCACCTCGCTGCTCAGCTGACCCTCCCCGTTGCTCGGCAATGCCTCCTCTCTGCTCACAGACGGCCTTGGCAGCATATTCAGCTGCTAACTGAAGGTCAGAGGTCACGTTGCGTCCGTAGCGATACCCTGAAGACCCTGCCCCTCGTGGACTGGCTGGACATGAGTTTGGAACACTGAAGGAGGAGAAAAACAATCAAGTACACGCAGGCGGTATGGTTTCACATTTTCGGAGGCGGAGTCAACACAGCGACGCTTGACGAAAACACCTCTCCCTTCAACACTATAGGCCGGGTTCTCCCTCAGAAGCGCCACTTTCCCTGTAAATGGCATACGTTGTTTGTGTTCTCCTTTACAGAGCCTGGGCTGAGTAGAAACAACGGATTGCTATTTCAGTGTGCAAACAGATCGGACAGTTGGCGGACCTTGAGGAATTTGACAAAAAGTGTTTTACCTTACAATCACGTACTACACCTTTAACTGCACATTCACAGATTCATATACTGATTTATTTAAAAAACGTCAACCAAAACATGGTACAATTATTTAACCGTATACATATAACATAAACACAAAACTAAGGACATTTGTGTTTGGTATATTATTTCATTGTTGTAACAATGCTTCTTGGCCAAAAATTGGAAAGCCTGATTATATCCCTTTAAAATGGTGACACATTTGTAAAGAACATGCATTTCTGATTTTGATAAATAAAGCATAAACTAGTATTAGACTTGAGCACTTCCTGGGTCACACTTTAGTATCATCCACTGCAATGTTTTAAGTGGCAAAATAAACAAGAGTTTGTGTAATTTGAGTTTATGTGCCTGCCTACTGAATACAAACTTAAGTGAATGTTTCCCTTACTTAAGATACTTTTCGGGTTTAGACTAACAGGCTTCATCTTGGTGTCAGCAAATACAATTTGTAATATGTGAACAATGGTTATTCTCATTAGAATTTTGGAATGTGTCACTGTCTTTTATAAATACTGTGCGCGCGAACTTGCAAGACCTAAGGCAATATCTAGGGATATGGCATTACCTCATTTTTATTGCCAATGTGCTGTGATAAACCAACTAAATGGCTGATAAGATAAATACTCCTCTACTCCCCTATATTCTTTATTCTATAAACAGTACATCTCTAAGGTTGCCTGTCAAACCAGAATAAAACATGTGATATAAGCTTTCTAGCTGTTGACTTCTTGATCACTACAGCATGTAATGTGATGATAAACAACTCACAAACTACACACAGATGGACACAAATACTAAAAGTTAATTATTAACTATTATATCTGTTACTGCTGGGTGAATGCAAGGAAAACATAGTAACCCATTACATAAACACACACACACACAAAGCACACATGCACAAAGCACACCTACTTCTGCTAGTAAAGTAAACAATGGTTTCTGGGAGAGTCCGTGTGTGTTTTGATTTGCTTTTGGCAGTGTAGTATCATCGCTATGGGAGTGTGTATGAGTGAAAGAAAGAGAAGCTGACATACAGAAAGAAATAACTTGTGTTCTCACATGCATGTTGTATATTCCTTGGCAGAGAACAAAGACAGTTGGCTGCATTGTACAGGAAGCTCATCCCAAGTATAGGACCTATTGAGGGTTTGGTTTAAAACCCAAGACATATACAGCAAATCCATCCTGGGATTGTTAAGGAAAATAGCCGTGGCAGCTTAAGTCCAACACACATTCAGTGGGAAGCTATGATTTTGAATGTCAATTATAATCAAATCTACTCTCTCAGTGCTTATTATTCTTCTGTGTTTCTTGTGTTGATAAACATGTGTTTATGGGTGAGCTGGACACGTTTTACTCAAGAGGTCACAACTCACTACCTTGAGAATCGCCTACTTGTCCATGCATGCCAAGAGTAGTTTTGAGGATGTTGACAGGGAGAAAAGCATGATTAAAACATAACTCGTTTAACAAGACAAGTTGCTCTCAACAACATCAAAAAAAATTTGACTGTTCTAGATTACTGTTGTTGTGACAAGTACAGGATTTTCTTCTGCTTCTGTCTGGGGTTTACTTTGTGTGTGTGTGTGTGTGTGTACATTGTTAGGAAATGTTGTCAAAACAGTGACTGAAAAAGGCCATAGTGGGTAAGTATGTGGTGGAGAGGAGTAGGTCTAATTTTGTGTATGTATGTATGCGTGCGGGTGAATGGGAGAGGGGGGGGTCTCTAAAAAGGAAACTACCAATGGAAGGAAAAAGGGCCTACAGTCAAAACAATCTGCCTAGTAGCCAATCAGAAGATTGAAAGCTGCAGCCCTTCCATATAAGGCATGTACACATAAGCACACACGTGGGAAGAAAGAAGAAGCCACCAGAGGGCACCCTAACAATCATGTTTCACATTCAAGCACATGCTACAGCTAACTTACAAAGAGATACAATACATACAAACATCAACAGATTGACACACAGTATACATTTACAGCAGGTACCAATTAAATAATGGGAAGAGAATAATTTAACAATAAACAAAGTGACTAGTTTAATAAATGTTTATATCTACAATTTCTTTGGTAAAAGAAAGCAGTAAGACAAATCCCCCTCTTGCAGTGACATTTTACGTATAAAGTAAGATAGTTATTAAGAACTAGTAATTGCCACACTGTGAATGGTGTATGCATGCACAACTTAATAACAGGAGATACTAATGGAGCACAACTTCACCAGCCTTCCAAGGAAACAATACACAAATAATTTCATAATTCATTTACAATGTTTGCGTGAGCTCCATGTGTAAAATCATCACACCTCCGTTCTACTGCACTGAGTTGTGCGTTTATTGAACGTGTGTGTGTGTGTGTGTGTGTGTGTGTGTGTGTGTGCACGTCCTCACCTGATGGTGCCTGTGGGCGAGGGCAGCGGAGAGCCAAAGGTCCGGAGGTGCTCTTCATGCTGCTGCAGCGTGGGAATGCTGATCTTGAGGGGGGAGATTTGGGGCAGGAGTGGACGAGGAGGAGGGGACTGCTCCTCTCGCTGCTCCCCACCCTCCAGCAGAGACAAAAACTGGATCTTTATAATCGTGCTGGGAAAGCGAAATATACACCTAGACGGGAGGAAAGAGGTCAGCAGGTGACATATACACAAAGGTGTGTGTGTGTGTGTGTGTGTGAGAGAAGGAGTAGTCAAACACATACAGTATATTGGGGGAGGGGGGAGGGGGTTAGGAAGGTAGTTATCAGATACAGGAGTCAGAAAAGAATAGAAAACGTGTGCGGACAAAGGCATCGAAGAAAAGGTAGTAATGTGGGGAGAAGAGGTATTGTATCATTTTATAGGTAGGTTAAATATGACATTTATAAAAACCTTGAAATGTGAGATACAGTCGTCTTATCTACAATATAAATTCAGTTTGGCACGTTAAATGGCATGTGAAGGATTAAAGGAGTAGTGTGTGCATAAATTGGCCACTGGGGGCAGGGTGATGAAAAGGTTGGTCCTGCTCATAAGTGCATCTGCATGCGCGCGGGCTTCATCAAATGGCATCTTTTCACAGACGTGTCATAGTAAGGAAAACACAGCAGCAGGTAATATAGTTTAATATAATGGGTACATTTGATTAAGGTGTGCCAATTGCAAAGTTAATGACAATTAGTAAATAGTACTGTAAATAAACGCTAAACAGCACACCAAATCAAACATACCCATTACGAATTATATTAGCTGCAGCCGTCTCTTCCCTTCTAGGACACGTGTCTTAAAAGACTCCATTCATTGTGTCATTCAGATTCCCAATGAAATGCATGTCTACCAAAGACAAAACACTATTATGCTCAGGTTATATGCATTTACTAAACCCGGTGACAGAACCATCATTTGCAATACGAGATGTTTTAAAAACAATACTAGAATTACGAGATTCTTTCATACGACCATTTTAACAGGGGAAGTGAAAATTTAATGTGATAGCAACCATAATTTCCCTTTCAGTTGCATCAGTAGGTGGAGTAGGCAATGCTGGGAAAAAGCTTGTTGTTAACTGAACTCAATCAAAACAAAAACACATTTCCATTCAATGCCACAGGGTGCTCCCTCAGAAGCTCTGCCCTCTACATTTGACAGACAATGCCAAGGCTGGGACAGTGTTGATGGATGCCGTCTGCACCACTTTGTTTATATTCCCATTTACAGCTAGTGGACAGTGTATATTCGTTGAATTTGACAAAGTGACATTAGCTGATTGTACCTTTAATACAACAGTCAATAGACATCAATGTTTCTGTGGGGGAATCTAATTACCTTTAAGTACACAACACAGCCCTGGGTGTTAGGCTCAGAGACATTGCAACTGTGCATGATTAGGGATTACCATCATACTACTTTAGGTGCCCACGAAGCAGTCTATGAAACCTGGTTGGTTTCTTTTAATTGTGTTTACCCCATGTGCGCCGTACATGAGCTTGTCAGTAGGCTATATACTTCCTGAGGCTGACCCGCCCCAAAACTGACGTGACAGCCAACCAGAGGAGGGCACGGCCCCTCAAGCAGCAACCTCCGACAGAGCCTGTCCTACACACAGGGCATTTTCTAAGCAAATCATATTATAATTCACCATTTTATTAATTAGCCAAAGGTAAGCATATTCCATTAAAAACGCAGTTGCTGAGGACGCTGTTTTCTACTTTACCAAATACTGTAGACACGACAGCGGATCTGAGCTGTCATGGGTAGACCTACGTTTGTTTACATATAGTTATATTTTTTTACGGGATGGACACACATTGACCATTAGATTACAGACGTGCAGATATCTTTATGTATTTTAGCAATTGTGCATATTGTTTTGCTCAAATGGTCAAAGTACACATGAAAAAAAATCAATAACAGCTATATCATTTAAGTCGATTCAATTATAATGTAATACAATTAAATAAAGTCTCCACACGACACGTCAAGATTGTCAACAAATTATTTCCAAGTTTACAAGCTAACCATGTTAGCAGGCCGAATGCTGCTTCTACTAGTAGCATCAGAAAATACTCATATGCATGGTAGCTAATTTTCGTGGTTTTATTTGGTATCTAGCTAGTAAATACAAAACTAGCACGTAAACTAGCAATGCTAGCAATACACATTTCGTACTCACTCTCGGGGAAGTTGCAGCGGCGGTGCCCCTCTTCGCTGGAACACCCCGTCCACAAAAACCCCATTCTTCCCTAGACATCGAAGTAAAAAACCGGTCGCATCGTCATAGGTGACCTGCAGATGCCGTCGGGAGATAAAGCTCGAATGACCCATGTTGATGTCCACGGAGCCATGAGACGAATTCCGCCCTATAGTGACTGTCTTCTGGCGCATGACAAACTCAAAGTCCCGGCCCTCGAGCCTGGCCAAGGCCTGCGCAGGAGACGCCAGTCGTACGGGTCGTATTCCGACGTCTTGAGCTACCACAACCGGCGGACTGGAGAAGGCAAGGGACGAGGCATACGCGTGGGAGGTCACGCTGACACGCACAGGACTGCACGGCGCGGACTGCAAAGCCAAGAGCGCTCGGGCTCCTGTGTCCTCCCGGTAGTCTGCCATCTTCTTTCGGGGGCCAACAAACACTTCTCACACAGAGTTGCAACGTGAGAGTTTTTCGGCCAGGGCACTGTTAGCTCTGATGCTGTCGGAACATGGATTTTGGAGTTTTGACAATTGCGGAATGGATTTTCTTTGGGATTGGATCTGCGCCACTGAGCTTGCGCTACAGTCGATAAGGGTGATATATTTGAATAGAATAAAGATATTTTTAGTCATGCGACTAAAACATTATTTTACAAATATAAAAAGGCCTCTGTGTGTGCGCGCGCGCGTATGTGTGTATAATAATACAGAATATTTAATTAGGCCTATCATATACAATATAAGATATAGTCTACTCACGTGTGTGTGTATGTACCCTAGATACAGATGGTGTGTATTGATAAAGTCCGCATGCCCATTCATTATCTCCAGTCTGCTCTGTTTATAAACATGAAAAGTACATGATGGTAGAAAGACTCGGACAATGGATCTGTGATTTCTGAACGGGATAACAAAGTCAATAACAAAATATCCACATGAGGGCGATGTTATGCAACATTCAAATAAAATGAATTCTTCATTCTGAAATGTTAATCCTAGAAATGGAAAACATACAAGAGTCTATGTCATAGCCTGTACGCATGCCTATACGTCCTAATTCAACGTTTCTGATTATGCATGAGTTTAGAAGTCTTTGGCCCAAACAGCTTTATTCAGATTCATTGTCATTTGTATTTCAACCTATAATTGACACGTTTGTACATTTGGATTAAAAAACATAACACACACACACACACACACACATACACACACACACACATTTAGTGGAAAAAAAGGGAGATATTCATACTTTATTTTGTAATTTTTTAATATTTTCTAATGTAAAATAATCCCAAATCTAAACATGTAATTCAGAAAACTCCATAGTTTGGTTAATATTAGATAACTTATGCATTAACATAATATACAATACAATAAAATAAATCAAACGTATTTGCTGCAGTAATTCAAGTGCCAAATTCTAATTTGTTTATTATATTTAATATCCTATTTTCACAACTAAAAAAAATAAACATTGCTTTAAATTTCAAGAATGTGTGTTTGCTGTGTCCATCATTAGGGGAGGTATTCTCTATTTGTTGTTTGCTATCTTACTGAAGCAGTCAGGAGTCAGGACGCAGAACCAGTTTCATCTTGATTGGGCGTTTTGGCATTAGCAATCCCTGGACATCCATCTCGAAGGGGATCTGATAGGTATTGAAATATCAGCATCAGTTAGTGGCTGTAGATTCTTGTATTAGATAAATGCTATGATGTGTTTCCAGACAATAATTAAGTACAGCAAGGATGCAGCACATTGTTAAAGAGTTGGTCTTACCTCTGTGTCATCACACAC
>JAODTR010038589.1:0-20194 GCA_025399935.1 Amblyopsis rosae | reverse complement strand
TTGGGGTCCCTTGCTGAAGCTGCTGCCCCCGTGACCCGACTCCGGATAAGCGGGAGAAGATGGATGGATGGATGGATCGAGTTGAATAGCCCTGCTTTAGACCATGCACTTAGATTGTTAAAATAGGGCCCACTGAGTCACTTTAGTTTACTAGTTAACTAAACATAACATGTGCATCCATCAGAGAGTTAAAGTTTACTATCTGTACATTCACCACTACTAAAGTCAAACATTTTGTGTAGCTCAGTAGTACTGATATTCTGCTTTAGTTTTTCTTGTGTATGACATCAAATCAGAAAACATCAATATGTTGTGTGAAAAACCATATTTTTCCAATTCCCACCTAAAAGACAAATGCTATGAATCTCAGGGGCTCTCTGATAATACTAAACAATCTCAAAACAAGATCATGAACAATATTGATGGTGAAAATACATTTGCCATGGTAGACTTTCTCAATCAATTAATACATTT
The DNA here is from genome assembly GCA_025399935.1 of Amblyopsis rosae. Taxonomy (NCBI): domain Eukaryota; kingdom Metazoa; phylum Chordata; class Actinopteri; order Percopsiformes; family Amblyopsidae; genus Amblyopsis; species Amblyopsis rosae. The sequence continues at coordinate 19,720 of JAODTR010038589.1, read as the reverse complement.
TTTACATATGTAAGCTCATCTACATAATGTCTCACATGTTACTTGAAACTCCCTCTTTTATTAATATCAGTATGGCTAGGCTCTGCGATCTTAAAAAGTAATTTTTTCCACGGTCCATTTCTTTTTTGTTATACTGTATACAGTAATATCAATAGAATGGAAAATGTCATCATAATATAATTAACATTCCAGATTATATTAACTTTAAGACTCGCTGTATGTATTCTTTTGTGCGTTTAGCTTGTCAGATAGTGAAAGAGAACTGTTTTTGCACATACTGTAATGTAATGTAATAGTCTACCAATATAATCAAACCCACATCCAATGCAACAAACACCAATAAACTATCTGCCTTGTAGTGTACATGGCACGGCTGCAAAAGCTCACACAGAAGCTGGTGGTGATATTGGGTGTTGTGATGTGCTGGTGTTGAAGCAGAGGGTCAAAGTGTCAGTCAAGATGGGCTACACAGTTCTGGTGTCGCAACAGCGACGCATCGTCGCATTGCACGCAACATTTACAGCGCTGGTCAAAAGATGCCATTCAACATGCCAACAGATTGCCAACCACCATTCAAGGGGGGCATATACGCTGTATGTGTGTGTGTGTGTGTGTATATATATGCTGTATGTATATATTGTATATATAGTAGGGCCACATACCATAGACACACACTGTCTGACACAAATATTGACAATTCTTTCTTTGGCTTGCCAATTTGTCTAGTTCTTAATGTCAAATCAGATCAATAACAGAAAGCAGCCAGAGATAAAAAGAAAAGATTGACTAACCAGTCATATGACCTTTGACCCCGATGTCATAGTATAGGTCAAACACAACTGGCCACCTATGTTTATCATGTGACAGTGGCCTGAACAACATAGCTCAACAAGCTCAATATTATAACTAAATTAATAAATAATTGACTTGATCATATTTGTCATCCTAATGTCACGGCATCTCACAACCATAAAAAAAAACAGTGTGTTTATTCAAAGAAATTGTAATTTCTATGATAATAGACCTAAAGCAATTATTGTACCAAAGTCAGTTTAACAATAATCTGGTGTCGTTAATGAGACTGAGAAACAGTGGCCTATTGAATGTGTACTGGAACAATTATGCTGAGAAAGTCATATTTCCTGCAGTGCAGTCCTCATCGTTCAGATATGACGACGCTATGTAGACCCTGCAATAACAGTGGACAACAAATAGGTCTATAAAGGTTCATACAGTGTGTAACTTCTCACAGCCTAGTAGCATTTAGCAGTGAATGATGAACATGTTGTGTCATAATTAATGTTAATGCATTCAGAATCACATGCTGAGCTAACCTTCCCTAATCAGTTAAAGCCAACACTGAGCGTGTATGGAAGTACTTCAATGTACAATGTCCACGTGGACATAAATTACGTAATGAGTGGACCCTGAGTTATCTGCACAGGTCGTGGACCATCCAGTGTACTCTACATATCGTCCAGCCCTACGACAAAGTGATTTTTATTGTTTTTACAATGACAAATTAATTTATTTTACTAAATGTACTTCTGAACAGATCCATTCATTAATGAATAAATACATTTTTGTTGTAAATCGTTATTTATTCTTGGAGAGAGGTAACACAATAGACACTAGGTGAAAAGTAAATGATATGCCTTCAGTTTGCTATTGACATCCCCCAAAAAATGTCAGGAGTTTCTAGTTAAACATCACCTGAAGAAGACACAAGTAGAAAAATGTTACCTGTCACAAGGCAATTTTTTAATTCCACATATCCATCTGCCACTCTACAACCCAGTCCTTTCCAGCTGTGAAGAACCAAATCTGGCAATATGTTATTGACAGCCACTGAGACGCATTATTTGATGCAGGGAAAAAGCCAAACAAAATATCAATCAAAATTTTGACTTGATTGCTTTATTTTCAATTTCCTGGACTGTGACAGCAATTTTTATTTTGGGTAATGGTAGATGGGCCTCATTGGCTCAACATCTACTGTAGGCATAGTGCAGCCTACAAAATGCAGATTATGTCAATATGCATACAGTATGTTATTTCTGGTCAAAGAGTAAGCAGAGGCACATCCCATATTCACAGGGAAAATGGATCTAATAGGTGACAATATTTTACTGCTCATTTCAGAACTGTGAACTGTGGCTGTATTCAGGTGCAATGGCAGTACAGTTGTGAAAGGGTTTAATTAGAATGAATAAATGATCAGTCAGAGTGGTGGGGGTTTTCTATACCGCTTCACGCAGGCGAAAATGTTGTTCCAGAGGTGCAGAGTAGCCAGGTGCGCATATACTGTACTGAAGAAAAGGCTTACTACAGTATGATTAGGGATGGCACCGATACAATACTGAGTTCGGAAATCGGTCCGATACTGACTTAAATAACTGGATCGGTATCGGTGACAATTGGACAGTTGTAACTGATCCAATTAAATTAATTTACATGCATAAGTCTGCTGTCAAGCATCAGCCATGTCTAAGTCCTAAAATAGAGATTGTCTGTATTGAGAGAGATGAGGTCTACTTCTAACAGACTGCAATTGGCTATTGTTTCAATTGAATTAGACTGGATTGTCTGGACCTTTACCAATGTTGGTTTTTGACCATTATCGAATGGGGGATTATGTACAGTATTATGTATCGGTGGATAGATACATGAGTCTTAGGTGAGTAGTCTACAGTAGTTATCCTACATTTTTTGTACACTGTAGACTCATGTGCACAAGCCCGCAAACAGTCTTGACTGCAATCTTGGTTCTTTTAGCAGATAACGGTAGTTTTGTTTTATGCAGTCTGTAGTCCATCTTCAGTTATTGCTGTGTGTGCATCAAATATAGTATGACTTTAATGTACAGTAGGAGTCCGTAATGTTCAGTCCAATGGTATAGTATAATTGGAAATATCTTGTAGTGATGCCCCAGCTAAAGAGGGAAAATGGACCTGCATTCTACCAAGCACAGTCTGTTTCTGAATGTGTTAATACATGCATGACTATGCATTTAGCATGCCAGCCTTCCATCGTCTTATTGCTCAGTCTCTTTCTCTAAAGAGGTGTTTAGGTTATAGGCACTCAGTTAATCATTTTTGCACCTACAGTATGATACATGATCTAACTATTATGTGCTTTGCCTTTAGAATTTCGAAACTCCCACCCTCACAGAAGAGTGATGTTACTGTTCGAGAACCATCAGTGATCCCGCCATAAATCTTGCCTCTCAAAAGTAAAAAGTTAAATTCACAGAGAGCCTTATAAATATACATGAGGCCTGTCTTGAAATGCTCTAGGCCCCTTCCGTCACCAACACATTTTGTAATGCGATTGTTATGTTTGGTGCCACGAGCAAGGTGTACGTTTAATCTGAGGAGACTCAGGGTGGATTGTGGGTAATAAATCACCCCGACACCCCAGCGTGGCACCCCCAAGACAACGCTGCGTTAAAGAGGTGCTGTGTCATCACCCAGTGCCACAGGGACCCCTGACGGAGAAAGCACGGAATCAGCCAATCCACACCCCCAACGCCCCTCATCATACGCTTAACCCAGCCCCTCTCCCTCCTCTTACATCAGACCTGCACCAGAGCAGAACTATTTCCTGCCTACTTAAAACACATGCTGACTTTCACAAAGTCCCCAATGGCCATCAGTAAAGCACTGGTCTCACCAAAACAACAGTCACAATGACAGTAGGTTATCTTACTGTTACATGAATATAGAATATGATCTTCATAACTATAAACCTTCGGTGATAGGCAGGCCTACAGTATATTTTCACCATTATGGCCTGTTTGATAGTCAGATCTGGTTTCTTCCTTAACTACTGTAGCAACACTAATACCCATCTCCAGTAATCAGAAACATATCTATGTGTGATGTACTTCAGAATCTGTGATGTAAATATATTCACAGAGCATCTAACTAACAATAAAATAATTGGCTACAAAATCACTTACAGGCATGGTCAATCAGGCCTCTAATACCATCATGGCTACCTAATCATCCCCAGTTTTCCATTGGTTCAATTGCCATCTCTCCTCGCTCTTTAACTACTCCCCAGGCCGTTGCTGCAAACTTGCCTGGTGAAATAAAGGTCAAACAATCATTCTTGCTAACTTCAAGCTCAAATCAAAACATTAGCTCCACGGTCGTCCGCAGTGACGCCGCCGACAAATATTGTTTTGAGCTCGAAGTTAGCAAGCGCTCTCAAGAATGAGTAACCCTGCCTTTAATGTTCAGACACCTGGGAACTTCTACTTCCTATGAAAGTCAAAACAGCTTGAATATTATGGTGCAGTATTAGTAATACAAAGAAAGCTGTTGGTTAGCGCTTCACCTTTGCCAAGAGACGTAATCACCTGACAGGTGTGGCAAATCAAGATGCTGATTAGACAGCATTATTATTACACAGGTGTCCAGGTCTGTGCAATAACAGCTTTAACACAATTGTGAATAAATAAAAAAATTAACTGAACATGAAAAATGGCATTGAAAACGAGTTTTTTAGTACTGTTAATCATCATTTTTACTTAATAACGTATACAGTTATTCCACATTCACATTTGTTATTTAGGGTGAAGCACCTAGAATTTGGGACCCCAAACTTTCCTTTCCCAAACCACATTAGCAAGCTCTGACTGGGGAAAACCAAGACGTACCCAGGCCAGTGTCGAGATCTAATCTCTCCACCTAGTCCTGGGTCTTCGCCGAGGCCTCCTCCCAGCTTACTAAAAGGCAATCTACACATTTTCTATTGAACATCAATCAAAATAGCTGTCCACTGAGCCAAATAAATTTTAAAAATGTACTATAAAAAAGTGACAAATTGTAACACTGGGGTTTTGAACCTGCGAGCTCAGTATTACAAGCGCAGTGCTCTACCAGTTGATGTACTGATAACAGCGGCAACAGTCAATCTTGACAGGGAGGGGTTGGCGTGATTGTTTACATACATGTGCTGCCATCTAATAGTCAAACAAGGAATTTAGGATGCTAAGTAGTGTAGCTTTAAACAAAACTAAAAGTTGGTTCCCTTTACTGTGAGTCATCATATTGTGTGTGTGTGTGTGTGTGCTGTGCATTGTATCTTTTTCCAAATGATGCTTTTTAACAGTCTTTCCCAAATGGATCATTAGTAGCAATGTGTGGCCTGCACCAAGTGGTCTCCAGAGCCTAAGACCAGTGCATGGCTATAGAATCTCAATGCCCCATGAAAGATTCATGACAAGAGAGAAAGAAAGCCATGAGGACCTTATTAAAATGTCTGAAGTCGGGTCCCAAATAGTTCAGGAGACAGACCTGGAGTATTAAGGCATCTCAGATCCCCTTTGACAAGAAATGAGGAGAGACGTACGACACCAGACTCATCTAAGGCTTTAGTTACATGTGGTTTCACAGACAATGATGACAGCTGTGTAGGATTTCATTTGAGTCACAATGACGATGACAAGCACATAACAATAAACAATATCACTGCTACGATTACGAAGTGGTTACTGAAAATGAATGCCCCACTAATGCTATGAATCACATTCAGCCGTGGACTAAACTGTTGGTTTGTTTACAATGCAGAGCTGAACAAGAGGTTGTATGTAAATTATTCGCAATAGAGACAGAAAACAACTATTACAATTTGCTGCACAATTAGGTAATTTGGCTGGGGCTTTGATCCAAAAAGTTATGAGTATAAAGTAGCATGTATGGGGCTATCTTGTCCTGTATGGGGTTATCTTGCCCTTTCAGAATAATGACCACTGATGCACAATCATGTAGGCCGGTGTATTCTTGGACAGCACGCAGTAAAAAGCTAATCAGTCTGAATACGTACATATACTGTAGTTTGTTGCCGGCCATGGCTGCCACAGCATTTCTCATGGCAAGCTATCAACCGTATCCCGAGAGGTACAAGTCCTTGAGTGAGTGGGCACAAGTTGTGCCTCATTGTCGTGGCAATGCCAGAAGTCAGACAGGCTACACAATGAGATCACACTTCCAGCAAGCTGGCAGAGCTGTTTGTGGTGCTATGGTCTGGCCAGACAGGTGGGCAGTAGACCAAGCTCTAATAGGCTAAGAGAAACAGAGCATTGCTGTGTGCAGTGAGGCAGGCCCTAAGGGCTAAGGCAGGACTAGCCAAAAGGTTAGGCGGCAGACTAATAATGGTGGCAGCTGCATTACACCATTTAGGAGAATGTTGTTTCGTGATTTTATACCAAATACAGAATCTACACACTGCAATAACATATATGTTTTATATAGTACATTCTTGATATTAGATGACCACATTGAAAGTGCATGTTACTACTAAAAACATTCAGAACGTACTGTACCTGTAGAGGTGAAGGTAATCATTTAGCTTGTTTTACCTAGATAACATTTGGGTTTAGCGCCTGTGCCACATTGATCAGAGCTTCTTTTAATGCTGCGTTCCTATTGGATGGTTAGACGGCATTTGTTGTGAGATGGTAAGTCCCAGGCTATTGTTGTTGCCAGTAGCCTGGCTGCACACAACTGTCCTCTCAAGGCTGTGAGCATAAATGCTGCTCCGTAGGTCTAGCATCGAGCTAGAGAGATGCATGTACATATATTATACATGTATTTGTTCAATAGGCTTTGTTCCTTTGCACCAGGTCCAGCGGAAGTGATGTCATTGTACGTTGGGAAACTAGCAAGCAGAAAAAACACATTGCACACAACCAGCCTGTCAGTACGTCTGCTTTAGCGCTATCAGCCGGTCATCCAAAATCTAGAGCCGACAGGCTAAACAAAGTATTGTAACCAACAGCCCCTCCCCACACCAACTAAATTCTATACCCCCATCACCAGCAGCAGCATGGGTAGGATGCAAGATGACACGTGTGTGTGTGTGTGTGTGTGTGTGTGTGTGTGTGTGTAAAAGAAACCCCATCCTTTATAACTCTTTCAGTATTTGAAATAGCAAGCATAGCAGGAGCAGGGTAAAAAGTAGGTATTGAAAGACAACCAAGCGAAGGGAGGGGGGAGCCATTTGTATTGAGAAATTGCCAATTTGTGTGGGGCTGCCTGGGGGAAAGTCTCCTGAGCACTGTACATTGTGAGGATAATGACAGCACGTGTGTGTACTGTTGCCATTAAACTGGAATTCACAATACCCCCTGCAGAGGACGTCAAAGGAAATGCTGGCTTTGTCAATATCCACGCCTCCCTGTAGTTTCCACCATATAGACAATAGTATGAGTGGGGGTTTTAAAGACTTGTAGGCTTGTAAGAGGATCAGTTTTAGCCCTTATGCACCAGGGAATCAAAAGAGGGCACTGTTAATGGCTTTTCCTCAAATCAAGGTAAGACGATGAGATAGAGGTTTCTAAAAAATAACCGTAATTCCAGTGAAGAGAGTAAGAGTGATGACCTCTATTGGACTGGTGACATATCTCACTTTGAGTTGCATTCCTCCTCAGGTCTACACAATGGGCACAGTGGAAAGGATGTTTTAATGACCAGCCATGCTAGAAAGTTTAGTCCAATCTTAAACTCTTTTTTTTTCCAGTGAGCACTGTCACAATATCACGTACAATGACACCAATGTACCAGTGTTACCAATGTTCTTATATTTCCCATAAATGAATAACTTGTACTATCACAATTACCAAATACAACAAATGTTCTTGAATAGGACTTCAAATGTACTAGGTAGACATGCAAAACAACATTGTATTCTTCTGGTCGGCAAATGCCCAGACGGGACTTTGCGCGATTGCATAGTAAGACAACTCGGTGAAAACAAGCTATTTTTCTATGTGGTCCAAATTTGCGTCAATTAATGCTTCATGGCAATGCCGGGGAGCTCATCATAATATGAATATATACTAAATAGCATAATTCAGCATAATAAAAACATTTATTAACAGAGACTCTGCAAAACCCATGTGAATAGCTAGCCTACATATGAAACCGTTTCACCATTGTATTCACCAATGGTTGCTAGGCCATAGCCGACGAATTATATAATATTTAGTTGACTATACATACTTCAATGTGTTCAGAATAAAATAAGAAAAATATTTTTATATATATGCCCTTGTTCCAGGCAGCTATAATATTAATGCTGAGCCCATGCAGCCATATCAAAGTACAGAAAAGACGAAAATCAACTTTACCATGTGTTTATATTTTGATATTGAAATTGGTAATACTGTATCTGTAGCATCCAGCTCAATTAGAATGTAATTAATATAGCCAGTACAATATAATCTCAAAACCTAGCAAATACTTTCTAATACATTCATTAATATTGTTTAATTGTCCGTGCCTCAAAGCCCACTTCAACTTCAACTGTACACATCTGGTTACGGGCTTCCAGTGTGCATTTAAAAATAACTTCCTTTGCAGTATCACTCTTCAAATGCGACAAGCTTTTGAACTCAAGTGTCACCATCATATCAAGCCTTCCACACCACTTTCATCTCCAAATATAGGATGCCACTGGAGTGAAAAAATATGACAGCAGAAATATTCAATGCTGTGTGTGTACTGAATTAATCCGGAATTTCAATTCAATTAAAAAAACTTTAACTATCACTTAGTGATAGACATTTTCTTAGGTTAAGGGCTCACAACAGACACACTATAACACACACATGGTAAATGCAGACATATACAAATAGCATTAAAAACAAACAATCCATAAATAAATAAATAAATATTGCTGGTGTGCAAATTAGTATTTAAAATGTGTCTATTTGGTCTTGTTTAAAATCGATTTCCCATCTAAAGGTAGCAATTTCAACTGTACTGACATTTAGAACCAATTTTCTCATTCATTCAACATACGTCTGTTGATAATACAATATTTGCATATCAATGGTTTGTTTCAAGTTTAATTCAAGGACTATAATAAAAATGTTCTGAGGTATAACATAGCAAACTTCAGAATGTATGATTAAGAATAGCTGCATAGCTAGGCTGTTTCTCAGGCAATAGTCTTTTTACAGTATGGGGGTTTATGAGGAGGTCCCAGTACAGATGCATAAACATAAAACATTAGGCCCTACTCGCTGCCTTTAAAAAAAGCAGGAAATCGCATAATTCTGCCAAGCATTAGCACACGCCCAAACCAACAGACCTTGTGAATTATTGTTTTAATAACTGGGTATACAGATGCCACAGTATAAGATAAATGCAAATAATTCTTTGAAGGAACAGCGTCTTAAATCTAACAGCAGTAACATTAGACTATAACGTGCATTGTGCTATAGGATAGCTGGGCATACACTGTGCGACATCACCCATGTTTTTGGCCCGATCTCTGTACCACAGAAGTCATTATTAAGAGTCAGTTCCGAAATTCGGCTTGTCAGGCGACGTTTGCCGTGCAGTGTAGAGGGCAACGAGGAGCGATTAACGGCTCCCGACCTTCCGATGTACGACCTTATTTATGACATGAGACATTTAGGTCTGACCTATTTATTCCTTATCATGAGTAATGTTTTTATTAATATAGCATCTAGACCTATTTATTACAGGCTATTATTAACTTCATTGCTGGGGAGTGCGGGAACAAAGTTTTACTGTTATTGTAATGACGTAGGCCTAGGCTACTGACTATACATCTTTGAACTTTGAATTTTTAACTGTCATCTAGCAAAGAACGACGGCTTCATATTCTTTGCTTAACCTCTCCCTGCCTCGGAGGCCGACAGGCTTATCTCTTACAGTGTGAGCAGTTGGGCTTGACGATCGGTCCGTAGATTGTGAACACCAAAACCTTGAGGACTCAACCATCTGGACAGGCGATTTGACTGTGCAGTGTGCAGGCTACAATCGGGTGCAATCGTTTTCATTGCACAGTGTATACCCAGCTTAAGTGTGTACAACACAACTTACGAAACAAGTGACATTTTCTACCTCCTTGTCATTTAGGTGTTCGAAACCCAGTCAGTCAATCCGCTGATACTGTGTGACAGCAACATTCTCCCTTATGCTGTGCCATACTCGCTGCATAATATGCTTCGTCTTCCCTTCACCCACACAAAGCTCAAAATATCATTCTCAGCACAACACAAAGGCTGCTTAAGCTATAAGAGGATCATGGCTGTATATGAATACATTAAGAGCTTCCTGTGGAGTTCTCAACACTAGGAATAATGTGTGGCCTGCAGACATCAATAGATAGCTATAGATTATTATTCACAGAGTATTAAAGAGAACGATAATGTTGCCAAATTACTTTTGTAAACTAGGTTTTAACTAATACAGTGCAATTATATTTCCTTACTATAGATTAACTGTTTCTTGGGATAGCATGTAATTATTGACCTGAGAACAGAGCAGAATGTTTTAATCGTACAACTACGAATGTACTGTATATCTGAGGCAATAGAGCACCCTAGTATGTGTACGAGGGAGTTTTGGTAATTCATACACTGAGGTTAGTGGGTACAAGGGGATATAACCAGCCATAAAAGACATATACTGATAACTAAACTGCTACTGGAATATGCACTTCCTCCAATATATTAGCATGGCGCTATACGCATGGTGCTGACATTCTGATACAGTAGCAACAAAAAGGATACGTTTTGAATTATCTTATATTTCATCTAATTCCTTTAACCATTTTTATTTTTGTCATTTCAGTATCATTTTGTTTTATGTATTCCCTTAACCATTCGTATCCCTTAAACTGCTAATGGTAATTAGCTGACATAGAAACAAAAAGGATAAGGGAAATACCTCATGCACATGTTTTTATTTTTATTTTTATATATGATTCCTTTAACAATTTTTATTAATGTTGTTTCTCTGTATTTCTGTATGGGAAGCACAACTGCATGTATTCCCTCTCTGTAAAGAACTTGAATATGCAATTCTGTAAGTGCTATATAAATAATGAGTATTATTAATATTATCATTATTTGTATTATTATTATTAATAAACATGAGGTGTGGTCTAGCAATGCTCTAGACCACACCTCATGTTTAGGCCAACACACACACCCAGAGGCACAAGTGTATTTGCTATTTAAACAATGTGAGCACTGGATGGAAAAATGACAACTGTGCCAGTCCTGAACTAGCAAAAACGCCTGCGTTTGTGCTGCTTGGCGCCAGAAATGTAAGAGTGTTTCTATATAGTGCCCATAGTGTTAACATGTTAGTCAACTTCATAACCGTAGCCTTCAAGTAAAATTACACAGTGACAGAGTCAGTCTGAGTTAAAATGCAACCCACTTTCATCAACAGCACTTTACAAATACAGGTGAATACTGTAAAGGTGACCCCACAGTCCAGTGTAAACACAGGATTAGAGACTCCATCAACATCCCAGACACTCTGATCATCTTACCTCATGGCCCTTTAGATAACAGCTATTACACAGCAGATGACCCTGCAATGCTCATAAGAAATTAGGTGCCAAGGGTTGAGAGGAGAAATATGTTTAATACTAAGCTATCAGAAAAAATAAGCCATATGCTTTGTAATGCTTCATACCTGTTTTGTTTGTACATATTAGTAGAATGTAGATGCACAGGGTATGCAGGAATTAAACAGAGATCAGAATCATATAGCAAATACAGTGATGGGCTAATAATAACTTTACTTCACTTCACTAAGACAAATACATTCTAAAGAATATACCAGAGAAATGTAACTGGAATCAACAGTACATTGTATGGCACAGCCAATGGTATAGAAAATACTGGACAGTTGTCCAATTTTCACAAGTCTTAGCTGACTAACGATGAACACGATCTCCCACAAGTCACCAGAAACACTGGTGATACAGTGAACAAGCTGTTCACTGTATCAATTTATTTGGATGTGATGAAAATAAAAAAAGCATATGTTTTTCTTTTGGGAGGTGGAGCTTCTACTATGGCAGTGAAGGGAGAGTTTTTTGTCTCTGTTTTTATCAAATTAAAATATCCAATATCACTGACTTTACCTTTAAATAAAATTGTATCCATTCTGACAAGTATTATCCAGTTCTTATAATACATATAGTGTCTAACATACAGTAAGCCAGGTGGGTTACCTTGGAAACAGTAACACCTACAGTACTTACTCCCTCAGATAACGATGAACTGATCTCACCTTTGTTCAGCACAAACTATACCAATTATAGCAGTTAGACATTAACGGCACACACTGATTCAATGTCACAAAAGGCACACTGAATATGGCAAGATCGTCTGTTTTACTTCCACGGAGGATGCCTCAAGATAATTTTTTTAAGCGATTATTTTGTCAACAGAATATAAAGTGGGACTCATATTGCCCCTATTATCTTTAATCTGTAACATTTTACTGAATAATACATTACAATAAATGTATACAAATTAAATATATAAATAGCAATAAATAGATGAATAGATACATAAATAAATAATATTATTTATAATATTTTAATTATTTTGCAGCAGTAGTATGATCTGTAAAGGTCAGTATGATCAGTACTCTATTACTGTGAATTACAGAAGAGCGTTAGGTAGCGCCCCAGAATAGAAACCTTTCTATTCTTGGCTTCCAATCATTTTCCTTTCAGAAATAAATTTGGGGAGCAAGAGAAAACAGAATCATCTTTTCTGAGCATGGCCATTATGGTCAATCTGAAGAGACAGGCCAAAGGTAAACCAATACAGTCTTACCTTGACTTTTTTCTAACAAATTATTGTTTCAGACCCTTAATCTTTGCCATTTGTTTGTATTGCTTTCCAGTCCCTGGCCTCCATCTCTTACTGTATCTCTCAACATTCCTTTCCTCAGCTTTACTTAGCTTGCCTTTGCCCCCTTTAGCCTTCAATGTCCTTTCCCCAAAAGTTTTCCTGTCTCTTCGTTTTTATAGCGTTTTTTGTTTGTTTTGTTCACCCTTGATGTTTCTACTTTCTTTATAGTTTGTTCAGTCAACCATGGAAGTAGTGCACCACACAGAAAAAATAAAATTAATTTCCCCACATTGTTTAGATGTAGATGCCAGCATCTAGCATCAGGCTTGTGGAACCATCTGTTGTCGGAGACTTCACACAGATGGCAAATAGTACCGTAACTGTGTGTAAAAGTGTGGTGATTCAATGTCTTATGTCTTGAGGGTAAGAATGCCTTCCATAACACACTTTGACACACAAATAAGTCTTTAGTCTGGACATTTTGTGGGCTCACATATTTTCCACATGCGTGAAGCTCAATCCGTTGGCCTGGAATTCTAATTCTTCTTTTATGCCATCTGTGTTTCTGCAAAAATGCTGATAAGTCTCTGTAAACCTCGTAGCAGACCCTCTCTTCTTCTACGTCTTCGATGCACCCAAGGGATTTTCCGTATTGCTATTTTGGGGTTTTATGTGCGAATGCATGTGTTGCTTTTCTTTGATGATTCACACACCTCAAAGATGTTGTACTGATAATTAAGGAAAAGTGAGGGAGAAAGTGCATTCAATTTGACAGGGAGGGGTGGAGCAAATGACAGAGGATCCCCCTGCTATTAAAGGGGAACGGTGGGGGCGTGAACACGAGCGCTTGCTCAACGGGCGCGAGGTAGGTGATGCAACCCGCAGGCACTGAGCTTGTAAAGCAACACGGTTTATCACAGACTGTAAACGCTACGCTGATAAATATCTGCGCGGTTGCGTCGCGTCTCTGAGGTTGAACGTGGGAGAGATGACAAATCACGATTAGCCACTGTATGTAAGTGACGGTGGTGCTATCGGCAATCATAAACATCTGACAGCTGCTTTCTCAAATTGATTCTACGCTGATGATATGGAGGGAGATTAAAAGTCCCAGTGTACCATACACTGACACACACTTGCAACCCCACACGTTGACACACATCCAATTTCGTTTTCTCTATTCCTTTTTCTCCTGTGGTTTCATCAATGACTACTGGAATTGACTCCAGACCTATCAATCACATTGAACTGGATAGATGCATCGCAGGAACTAGAGATTGATTGGGAGTAAAAATCCAGGGAGACTTGGTCAATATGTGGTTCTAGCCCTAGCGGCCACAAAAGAACTTGTTCTGCTCAATATCTTCAATCCTGATTCTTCTCCTTTACAGAAACATATCAAATGTACAGTATAGTCCCGTTTACGCCAAGCGTGACACGAAAGTAATGAAAAACATACACCAAACGCACACAACGTGAATGCTCGCGATGCAAAAATGCGACATTTTATTTGCTTCAAGGTCGATTTTTCAAACTTTCGCCAGGCAACTAAATGGGTTTAGCCAATCACAAAGAACCATTGTCACATTACAATAGCAGAACTGTTTACATTATACTCAGCCAGAAAAAGGCTTTGATAAACATCAAAAATATATTTAAGACAACACATGGCCGTGGTATGTCGGAAAACCTCTGATATGATTACAGTATGTTAATAGGCCTGTTTGACAGCTAATTATATCAACACGATTGCACTGGCATTACATGGTACGCTAGTTGCCCATATAAGACCTGAAGTTTCTGCTACTCCTGGACAAAACAGTGGCATTCGCATTATTATTCATTTTCTTGTACAGTAGCAGTGATGTTAACATACAGTAGCCTAACAGAGGCTCTGGGATAGCTTATTACAGAAACAGGTATTTGGAGTTGGTAGGCTACCTAATTTGGTGGCACTCAATTAATTATTATAATAGGCTATTAATATTCTACAATACTTACTAACGGTAGACAGATTCACAACCTACTACAACTCGTACCGGCTGGAGTAGGTTGTGTGGAGTAAGTTTCCTCTACTCCATTAGTGCATCAGTTGGTTGTAAACTATCACAAAAAGGCACCTGCAGATATTCATTGCATGTTTATGGCTTGACGCCCAAGAAATGTTCTAAACCTTGGTGTCATGCGCAAAGACGCTGCAAGTGGGTGTTGCTCCATTAAAAAGAACCAAACTCTTCAGTCGGCCTTTAGTAAATAGTCAGATGTAAAAATATCAACCTCCGTTTTTTCACACTAGGTGTAAAAGGGCTATAATGCCTCCATTCTCAAACCTGTTTAATATCTAGGCCTCTCGTATGTTTTAAGAGCTTAACCTAACCTAACGAGCATGTGTTTTATTCCCAGAAACACTGCTGTCCACAAAGTATGATCTTACAAAACACAGAGCAGTGTTAATCACATGAGAACTGATACACTTGAGAACAAGATAATATAGAGTGCCTTGCTAAAGGGTTCTTTGACAATACCCACAGAAAAAAATGGAGGCAGTTTATTAAGGACGTCATAGGCACCAGAAATACAGAACTGCAAATGGAATGAATATACTGTATGAAAGGGCAGTAGGTTTAGCCATTATACTAAGCCAACTACTGTACTGCTAAGTAGTTGTAAAACACGTGTATTTCTATTTTAAACTCTTTAACATTCCTTTGACTCTAACCTGTCAAAGGAACCTGTCTAATCTTTACCTAGATAGTGGTTGTGTTGTAGGTTTACACACAGGGTAACCTAAAGACACTAACTAGTGCCTGGAAGGTGTCTGAGGTTCTATCAGATGCTAGTTATTCCTGTTGTGCCCATGAGAAAAGCCCTTACACTCACAACAATACAAATGACATGCCTGTTGTGTGCAAATCTACTGCTATTGAGGCAGAAGTTGTGAGGGACACGGCGATCAGGGAAGATGTAAGTGTGCGTGCACACACACACACAACCGACTTTATGGCCACGGTGTTAATTTAATTAATGCGCAAGGAGCCACTTGAGTAAGCCAACGGGACGAGTGCCATCCCTGGCAAGAGTTGTCCAACTGACCCTGCCAGGTGTGAAATCAGTAAACAACAAATATACCACTATAGCAGGTGGTTAATGCCATAGAGCGTATATACACCAGGGAAAATAAGGTATCGCCTTTTAAGATGACAGCATTTTGATTTATCTGCACTTTAATGAGGCACCAATAAAAGAGTCAACGTGACTTATATTGCTGTAGTTTTGGTAGGTTGGTGGTGGGACAGGGACTTGGAACATGGGCTGCATATTCCTACTTGGGCAACCTGGATAATGTAGGACACCCCAGATTGAAGGGAGGTGTGAGGTTAAAAGGGAGCCAACACAAAACTGTACCTCGGGGACTTGAGTCTGATAAAGTGCACAGAAAGTCAGAAACTAGGCTTTTGAGAAACTTCCAAGAAAATGGCACCTTAGCATACACCCAGAACAGTTAAATAGTTTGGTCATGGTCATTTAAATAGTTCAAATGTAAATTGTATAATAATAAAAATAATAATATGCATGGAAGACTGCATATTGACCCTCAGTTGATAAGGTAGAATAATCACAGAAATATAAACATGCTAGGTCATTATTCACAAGCTAGAGTGGGTGTTTTTAGACCTAATTGTTTGCCATAGAGTAGGATAAATATATTTCACATCCACACACAAACAGGCTTTCACTCATGCACACTTAGAGCTGAGTATTACAAAGGTAAACCTAAATACAGTTGCTAGGGCCAACAGTCCCCATGGCTCCATAAAATGCTTACCTATTCTGTGCACACAATTCATCTTTATTGCCCAATGGAGCCACAGCATCTGTCCCAAGACTCCCAACCCTGACCTCACCAACATGACTTACAGTCTGTTCGTGTGTGTGTTTTATATGACGGGCAGGGGGATAGAAGGGTGAGTTTCATTATGGCATTAAACATGGCTCCATCACAACAAGGTCACCTAAGCCACTACCGTGGCTGAGTGGGTAACGTAAAGTAACACACAAAATGGAGTGAAACTGTTTGTTTCCAGAAGGCCGACAAGAAGCGAGTAAAGAAATCTGCTGCAGTAGGCAGATTGTGACAGTATATGTAAAAATTATACATCACAACCTGTAATTACAAGGTTTGCCACACTATGTTAAAGGTACACTAAGTGTTATGTTAAGTGTTATGTCTGGATATAAACAACAACTACAATTTGAACACTTTACCCATTGTTTGCAGATAAAACAGAGGTGGAGCATTTCACACTGAATGCTTTCTGAAGGCAGGTAACAAGAGGCGTGTTTTAACTCTAAGATGACGACAGCAAGGCAACGTCTTGTGTCCGCCTGCTTCAAATCCTACCTCAGTCCCTGGTGCCTTGTTTATGTCTTATGAATAATACAACGTGATGCTCTAACTGGATGAGCTGAAAGCCTCTCATCCCAGACTGACCCAGGCCCTGGGACAGGAAGAAAATGCCATGCTTGTCTGTGCAATAACACACACACACACACCCATCCCTGCCCTGTACACCTAATCACAGAGAATTCTCTGGGTGACGCTGGTATTCCTTTCCAAACAAACAAACACACAGAGACACACACACAAACACGCAAACACACACACACACCTCAAGTGCAGCCTCTACAAATGCATTTTCCTCAATTTTCTTCTGGTCACTGACATTAGCTGTCAATCACCCAATGCAAAGGGCAAGCGGAAAATGATAGCCTTCCTCCGATGCGTCCCATCATGGAGCTCTACCTACACCGTAGCCCGCATCCACAGGCTTTCTAACAGCCCAAGTAAAACGGGCTTTAGATGCGATTGATTTTGCCTCTCCATCCGTTGCGGATGCAAAAAGCGCATTAGCTTCATGTGTCATTCCACTCAGGGTGCACCGCCACATCCCTCTGTGAATAAATACGCCATAATGTAATGTAAATGTAAATTTGATGGCAGAAGGTTTGGTATTACGCTAGAAACACAATCTGATTGTCCTCTGATTACAGGAGTGGCTCCAGTTTAATTTGAAGTCAAGAGGCACGAGGCAGTGTTGGAGTTCCTCGTCTATAACTGGGCCCCATTAGAGAAGGGACCAGCCAAATCCACAAGGTTTGCACTGGCCAAAGGCTTATTTGACTGACTATCTTACTGAGCAAGAGAGAAAAATACACAGGCTGGGAAAGTAGGACACATTTCCAGCAATAGCACTGGAATGTCTTGAGTTAGAAGAAAGTGGATAAGCCTACAGTATTTCACAGTAACCCGTAAGCGCTACCGGTTAATGGTACACTAAACTAGGGGTAAACGGGTGTTTAAAGTTAAAGGTAAAGTCAGCTATTGTAAGCTAAATGTAAGCTAAAGCTACACTTTGTAAAATTCACCTAATATCTCCTCGCATTTCACTAGCTTAGATACTTCGACATAGCCCTGGCTCTGTAAATAGTAACATAAACAAAGTGGTGAACACTGCCCGTATCAACAAAGCCACACTACGCATTGCTTCACAATGCATTTCAACGTGTGAGACGCCGCCGAGGACCGAAAGCGTTTTGATTTTAGCCGGAAGTTAGCAAAAATGACTGACCATACCTTTAATGTGGTTGAGTACACGGGCTCAGGTGTGCTACTGTATGTGCTTACTATTTTTAAACATTTGCATTATAATATATGCATTCAGCTAACCTCAAATACTCTAAAGTCAAATCAGACAAATAGTCAAATTTGTCTGACTTGCAAAGGTTGTGTGAGTACAGCCTGTAGTGTTAAAGTGTTTAACCATTCTCCTATACAGCTAAGTCTAAAATCAAGACAAATCAGACTAATCCAAACAATAATTTAAATTAAAAATAACTGAAACATGACAAAACAAAAACATATTTGTGCAGTGTTTTTCTGTTTTAAATATTAAGTTAACAGGAAAGAGACAATTACTTTTATTGATTATCATGCACATTAGTCTACTCTGGAGTTTACAGAGTTGTGCAAAAAAGCCAGTTTTGGGCAAAAACTACTTGAGAGAATGGCCACAGTGTTAAACAGTGGTATGTAGAAGACTATCTCTGAACACATCAAACCTTGACGTGGAGAGGCTACAACAGAGGTATTTCTAAATGTACATTCGCATCCTGTATAGACATACTGTATACTGTATGGGATCACTGATACAGCAAGCTAGGATATTCTACTACAGTACAACTGAATTAATCACCCTTATTGTGCAAAGTATTGTCAAGGCCTTTGACATAGCATCACATTTGTTGCATTTTACAATTAGCTAAATGTAGTCTTCTGCTTTAGTTCATTGCTTTTATCCGTGTGACAGCAGCTTGAGTCAGTTGTGATCATTGACATTTGAGTGGATTCACATGGATCAAAGGGCCACTAAACACAGGAGACTGATGAAGGGCCATTCATGTCCTCTTGTATCTTTCTGAACACACAGAACAGATGGGATTGGCCAGATCGTGCGCGCAAACACACGCACGCACATCTGTGGATTTAGAAAAAAAATTATATACTCTACAAGCTACAACACGTGCTCATGTGGGGCTACTGTACAGGGGAGAGACAAATGTTATTTTCTATGCAGCAGGTCTAGATTATTTCCACACAGTTTCCACTATGTGTGAGGGCTTTCCTTTTTAGCGTAAAACCTAAAATAAAAGCCGGGTCCAGAATAGACGCCGGCCCCTTTTACTGGCCAGAAGTGGCTACGTGTTTTGACAAATAAAAGCCATCTCAATTGCGGGTCTGTCTTTTATTTTATATACAATATGTTAATTGAAGCCTATACTGTACAACCTCTGCCCATCTGCTTGAGCTAAAGCTGGACATACACTGTGTGACTTCGAGACCGGTTTTGACCTGATCTCTGAGCCGCACGAGTCAATAAGAGTCGGGACGAAATTCGGCTTGTCGGGCGTCGTGTACAGGGGGTGGCGAGGAGTAGGATTGGGTACCGAAACTCGGTTCCAAGTTGGAACCGAAAACAAAATGTCAAGAACCGGGTAGCTTTAAAATAAATAATA